>VCRD01004636.1:10131-43117 GCA_006783055.1 Trinorchestia longiramus
ATTAATTGAGTTAGCCACAAGGGAGCCACCTGGCAGACGAGTGAGACGCCATCTGGCCCGCGTGATGCCTCCTCACTTATTTATTTCGCTCAAACAATCAATGGTGAAGGCAAACCCAAGCACATAAATGCTACCGACGTGACTGCTGCTTGTCCAGCCTGTTTTGACGGTAGACAGAGCTGAGATTCAAGACCAAAATACCGTGAAGACATCGAGCAATAGAAATGCAAAGCAAAAATCTACTCGCAAACCTACTGTTAAATTAAATAAAGTCAATCTGACAACCGCAAAGTTCGTCTTCTTAAAAATATGATCGGTAATGGATAATGATCTGAATAAACAATCGATTATTCCTGTTTTTTCAAGCGTCTGTATGATGATACAGAACATTTTAATTCTTTTGCTTAATGTATGTATATTGACACTGCAGCTCTAGTGGTGGAAAAAATTGTGAAACGTATCCACCAACAGAAGTTTGAATGCTCAAAAATCTTACACAGTATCAACCTTTTACAATCGTTGCTCGCTTTAATTTGGCGCTATCTCATTTACTTACTGATAGCTACTGTATGATCTACAGATACTAATATTAAAACAATAATGGGTGATAAATATTTGATTCACCTTTTTTAACAAACCACGGGAAAAAATGCCTCAAATTTAATGTTTGTGTTTATTGCTTCAAATGTTCAAAATACTTTCCAAGCTGATCTCTGCACAGCTCTGCTTTTTTCTTGAAGTGGCTTGTCATTTTTCTGATATCCTCCTCACTCGTGTTGGCTGAGAAGTCCTCCACAATACGTTTCAACTCTGCCAGAGTCATTGGTTGACACCTGACGATGTGAGTCATTGCCTGGACCCAGAGAGAGAAATAAAGGGGGGACAAATCTGGAAAGTATGGGGGCCAATGGTGACCCTTTCGACGTGAGTTCACTCTGTCAACACACTTGGATTCCAGAAACTGAAAACAAGGAGCTGTCACATGGCAGCTGGCGCCGTCCTGCTGAAATCAGTGCTAACGTCTGGTTGCCACGGCCTCAACTGCATGCCAGACTGTATTCTTCAGGACTCATCCTGGTTGAAATCAAAGTTGATGGATCTTCAAATCCGAACCACAAGGAGGATCCTTCCATCCACCTTCTTCCTCTCCTCCCCCAGAGCATAATTCTATTCTTGCACTCCATCACAGTGTGGTGGTCTGATGAAACCCAGTACCTGTTTATTTGCTTGCTTGATAGGCAGAATAAAACAAATCATTTTACATCCAACCAGATTATACGCTAGAACCAGTCCTTCTCAAAACTGATCCGAAAATGCAGGCCACCAGCCTTGATTCCTTGTATGCTGGACTCAGAATTTACGTCAAATGCGGCTTGTAAGCCCTCCAGTTGAGAATCTTTATCAGAATTAGCCAAATGGGTCTATAGCTTAAGCCCAACATGTTTGCAATATGCCTAATGTGTGAGTTTGGATACTGTTAGCTGAGGAGCAGCCACCGTAGTCGAGTGGTATGCGGCCTGTGTTCTGTATCGGGTCTCTGCTTGTGCAGAAAGACTGCGTGCGGGTTCGAAACCCGGCAATGAATACGAGCTGTTTCTCGTTTCACGCCGTGAGCTCGCACTTATCGGTAAGACCTCAACTCATTGCCCATGGACACATCCCAGGATCGTCACATGGAGCTCACCATCATCCTTACTCTAAGAATGTTAACCTTAAGAATTTAAAAACCAATGTACTAAATGTCTATGTACTGTGTACTTGATTGGAAATAAAGATTGTTTGTTTGTTTGTTTTTGTTTGTTAAAAAAAATTTGATACGGGCTCAGGGTTCTGGAATGCCATAAACATCTTGCCGGTGAGACCTGAGGTCGAAATGGAGGTGATTGCGTTAAATATCTTCCCAATTCAATTAAATGCCAAAATATTTAGTTGGGGACGAATTTTATTCTGAAGACAATTTGGACCCGTTTGATACTCTGAAGTTGCTTGAATGTGATGACAAACGAAGACTGTTGCTCAGTGAATGAAGAATTTTGTTTGAAATAACGAGTGGGGTTGCGTACTTGGACCATTTTTGAGGATGCCACTTTCGAGATGAAATAATGAGGAGAGTAAAAATTCATGCCCCTAACACAAATGTCCTATCTCTGCAGTAGTATAGGTACCTTTGGTTCAATAAAATATTCCAAGAAAATATTTTTTAGGAATTATTGTTTTAATATCACTATATGAAGATTATATTGTAGATCACTGTCTCAGTTCCTTTAGGAAGATCATTTAAAATTAAAGACTATTTTGAATTCAGCTCAAGGAAAATTTTAAAACTGACTAAAGTTAAGAAATTTCATCAAAACATTGCAAAAATGCTTCCCAAAGAGTTGAAAATCGAATTGCACATTCAATCAGGAAATTCATTTAGAATAAGTTCACCATCTTCAATTATTTCATTTTGGCGGCTACAAATAACCGGAAATTCTCCTTATGCTTCGCTTGTCAGGAAAGAAAGACCTTCCTTGCGGTGAACGGTTTCAAAAATGCAAATCTGCCGCACTCGAAAGCTGGAATACTAGACTGGAAATTTGCCTCCATACTCCACCTAATTGAGGAGCTCTCAGGGCTCGCCTTTAATGCGAGCAAGGACAAAAGCTTCTTACCTGAGCTTTGGTGCACCGCACAGTTGCCTTGAAGCAGAGCTTTTGTGTGTGTCCAGCCACAAGTTTGTGGTAGACAATCCAAAGAGTGGGGATGGTTTGAAGAACCTCCCTAATGATCTTGGGCCTGAGTTGGGCCGGAGGGCAAATGACTGGCCAGCCGGAAATGAATGTTTTGTCACAAGTCCTTGTGTAATTTATAAACGCAAATCAAAGAGCGATTATGACGCAGCTCCTAGCAGTTTCTGCGAAGATGAGCGTTCTATTATTGAAGTTTACGAACGTCATTTGCGTCGATTTAAGTTACACAGTAGAAAAATAATTGTTTTGTCCTTCGTGGTCGCTCACTGAACGGATGCTAGGCATCCTAATAAGTACTGCTAAGAAGAGTTCATATACAATTATTTGAAGACGCTAATGCTCCGGTTATGAATTAAAGTCACTGTGGTATAAAAGTATGTATCGTTTATTTGTTATTAGAAACATGACCAGCCGCACAAATCTTAAAGATCAACGAAAACTTTAAATCTGTCAAATAAATATTCAAGGAAGAGAACATAATATTTTTACAGTGAAATATTCTGTTGCAGTGAGTCTTTAAATCCATTATAAAACAGTTCAAGAATAATATATTATTCGTAAATTGTTCGATGAACTTCGAGGTAACTGTTCCACTGCTAATTAGTTTTATTTAAAAATCATAGAAATGCTGCAATTCTAATATCACCATGGCTACTCTAGTTGAATTTAATATGTCTAGGTCTGAAGTAAATGACCTTAGTCTGAATCATAGAAGAAATTACGGGACTGTCTTTGTTCTTAGCTGAAATATGAACCCAGAACTGGTACAAGGACGTTTTGTGGACGAGGTGCTCGAATTCCGGCTTAAAAACTAGTGTCATGTGGAGTGGACCACTCATTAATGCATGGAATAACGAGCCGGATTTTTCCTCTTCCCAAATTTTGAAGAAATTCGATCACGATACAGGCTTCTATTCAGTGGTATTTACAGTAATGAGCTTTCGCTGGTTCGCACCCTGTCCATTAATTGGGCAATGTGAGACAATAAAGTACTAATTAATGGCCTGCTGATACAGCAATTTATTTTGGTCAAGCCGATGAGTGGAAGTATGTACGTGTAGTTCGAAAAAGTTTTCGCTACCAGGTCAAAAAAATGAGCAGGATATTATACACAAATGTGAAATAGAAAATTTTCAAATGATTTATTTCAGTTAATATTGCTAAACATTTTTTCATCCCTATGGTAGTTCCTGGAGGACTCATTGATACTTACTAATTTTTGAATCGTGAACTCTTATTGATTGACTTTTATATAATTTTTTATATAAGATCCTCTAAAGATTCAGAACATGCAAAGATATTTTTGACTGCAGAAATTGAAGTATGTATATTATTTGAACAACTTAGAGATGCTTTTTCCTTTATCATTCGAGAAAAGCAAACTTGACAGAATCTTCTCATCTACGAACTGAGGCTTGTCATCATCCTCATCATTAACTGAACAAGCTTCACTAAATCCTGAATCAAAGTTACCTACCAGAACATATCTACCCCACCGTATCTATTGGAGGCAAATAATGTCATAATATTCTCTAAATATTATGACATAGACTTTACATATGTCGTCTTCGACGTCAAAACTGGCGAGGTTGGTTAAATCGCCATAACTAATTCAGTCTCATCACTAATTCGATACATGAAATAAAATAATAATACTACAGAATTTGAAAAAAATATTCTTCATAACGGAGACCGAGGAAAAACACGTACTCAACACATGGCATCAATTTTGAGTAAATAATATGTTTAGTTACGTGTATTGCATGTTAATTCTTGATGCGAACTTTCTTTTTTCCAGATGCATTTCGAGGAGGTTTTGTGATCCGGAAGAGTTGCTGGAAGTTAATCTTCTAGTAATTTTCCATGATGATTTTCGCTTGCTCGTAGATGACCCAATCGCCAAAACTTGAACCATTTAGGATTGCGCTAAATTAAATACTAAAAATTCTCTAGATCAATATTCGGGATGGTGGTTTGTGCATCACGACGGAAATACACTGATACTTATTTTCATCTGAAATGCTTGCCATGTGCACGAAAACTCGTAATTTTTTTAAAGTATCTTCATAGGTTAACAGCCTTCTCGTAATTTATCTAGTAACTGCTAAAGCAATGCTTCGAGTACCTTCACTAGTAACTCTTAATGTACCTGGGCCGAAAACTCTCGTTGAAAGCTTTCCAGTGATTTTTAGTAACACTGCTAATAAAACTTTTAGTAACTCTGCTAGTAACACTTCTAGCAACTGTTGATAACATTTTTAGTAACATTGCCAGTAAGTCTTTTAGTAACTCTGCTAGTAACACTTACAGTATAGTAACTGCTGGTACACTTTCAGGAACGATGCTGGGAACTCACATAAAACTCTTCTAGTAACACGTTGGCTAACTCAGCAAGTAATCCTACTAGTAACTCTACTAGTAACTATTATCGTAACTCAGAAAGTAACTCATCAAGAAACTCTACTTGTAACTATTATACAACAAGAAGCTACTAGTAACTAATATAGTAACTCAGCAAGTAACCCTACTAGTGGCTACTACAGTAACTCAGCAGGTAACTCTGCCAGTAACTCTATTGGTGAGTATTACAGCCACTCAGCAGGCAACTCTGCCAGTAACTTCCATAGTAACTCAGCAAGTAACTCTACTAAATTGAGTAATCTTTGGATAAATTGAGTGGTTAAAAAATAACTCTGATCATTTAGCATCTCTCATGTGCAAATAAAATTCTTTATGAAGTGGAAATTATTTTTAAACTTCGGATCTACACCTATAGACGAAAAAAATGGTTGACGAAATAACAATATTCATTATATCGCCGTATTTCCCCAGTGTGTAATTTGAATAAAAAACATTTTGTAGCAGTTCCTAAAAATCCTTGCAAATTTTGTTCCTGAAAATGAACTATTTTTACAGGAATCATTATTGCTCTGAAACTGCAGTGGTTGGTAAAAAAAGTCGTTTGCGTCAGAGTACGGTCAGGAACGTGCTGCAGATCTATAATTCTTCAAAAGCGTATCTCAGGAGTACGGGAGGCGTTTCCTTCATTTTTCGGAAGAAATATTTTTTGAGATGAAAATTTGATTTACATGATCATATACTGGATGATCTGAGTTGGAAAAAATTACGTCTATCAAAATATGTGCCAAGAAGTGTAGGCACAGACGTGTAGATTTTTAAATAATGAAAAGCTCAATATAAATTTCGTCTGAGTACAGTTTTAGAATTCAAAAGTTACTTTTCGATTTTTCCATGCCTGGCTTCACAAGCAACAATTTCTGATTATTGCTGACTACAGTAAAACAGGGCTGGTGGAGATTGTGATTTTACAGTAGTCATTCAATAACATCAGGCGGAAGTATGACCAGGTGACAACCCAGCGTACTGACATGGAAAAAACAAGCAGAAACAAGTGAGGGTACTTCTATTGCCCGATGTAAACTGTTCAGTCTTACACTGAAATGTGCAGATTTCTGTATTGCTTTTCTCAGGTTTTCACTGAGGTATTTGGATCTAATCATCTTAACTATATTTAAGTTATTAATACAGGGGAAAGAAAAGTACAGAGAAGGGGAAAACTTCAGTTGAAAACATGACTCACAACACATTACGAGCGAAGCAAGTGCTACGTCAAGCGTTCCTAGAGAAGACTTGGAGATTATTGGTCAGTTTATGTCTCTCGCGTTACCCTTAATTGCAAGTCTCCCTGCGTCAGAGCAGCACTTGAGCCTGTGAGGTAATCCCGCCATTTGCCAGGTAAAATCCGTAACTAAATGCTGTAGAAATTGCCACAGGCAAGTCATTAATGCTCGGAACTGCTCACTGTGCAGCCCACGTTTTTGTGGTGAGCGACTCAGACCGGGACTTAAATTTGACATAATTGTAGTCATAGTAATGGCTTTTTGTTCGAGATTTACCAGAAAACAGCGATGAAGAAGAACTAATTACTGTGAATATTTTCGTTTTATTTTTAACCTGATACGTACAGAATAGTAGCCGTACTGTGCGAGTCGATTTGATTTACTTTCCAGTCGATGAAGATATGCTATTTGTTCTCTTACCTCAATGCCACGTCACGGCTGTCTTTCGTTCCTCCTAGGTTTCGTCATCAAAATCATTAAAAACGGGCGTATGCCAATGCATATGGGCAACAGACGTGACCCAAAGCAAGACTTCACCTCCAAGTGTAGAACTGAGATTCTACCTCTGCACAGCTAGTGGTAGAATGGTGTCCTCTGCATCTTCTCAGTTTGAGTAGAGTGTTGCCTACCTCACTCACTTCAAGGTGGAGGCGTGTTTCTACCTCTATCCAGCCAGAGGAAAGCTACCCTCATCCCTCTACCTAGTTCCACGTAAAGTATCAAAACTACCTCTATCTAACTCAAGGTAAGGTTGCATCTCTACCAAGCTAAAGTAAAATCGTGTCTGTACCTCTACCTTATTCAAGATAAAGTTAAATCTCTGCCTTTATCGAGCTGAAAGTGTAGTCACTCCTCTACCTCCGTCTGGCTCCATGTAAAGTCACACCTCTACCAAGTAATAATTGTTGTTCTATTCTTCCACCACAGAAGTCAGATATCTTCTTCGAGTTTTACCAAACTAAATTCGCGTAATAAATATATTTTTCACATTTCCAGTAATATTTTTGTTCTTTATTTACGTTGAAGATACATAAACGTGAATAATGTACATATGCTTCCAATACGGTTTCCATAATCCCTTATAGTTCAGTCTATTATTTCTATGGCTTGAAAGTTGGGTGTTTTGACGTAACAACGTTCTTATTAGGTATATATCATACATATGTTGTGCACAATGAGTAGCACTGAGCTGCACAATGAGGAATCGAGCTTAACACAGTCGTACGCACATTCAGTTGGTGTCATGTACAGTCATAACTTCATTCAGTTAGTATCATACACAGTCATACCTACATTCAGTTAGTACTATTAACAGTCATGACTACATTCAGTTAACACCATATACAGTCATACTTACATTCAATTCAATTTCACGAGTAAGATTTTTTCCCCAGTTTTTAGTTTGGGAATTCAGAGACCAAAAATACAGAATTTCTATTTAACAAAACGTTAAAATGCCTTTAGAGACCCAAAATTTAGTTTTATTTAAGTTGTGTTTACTCATACTAGTTTGTCCACATTTAAATCATTATAAATTTTAATAAATGAGTGTAATTGACGGATGCTCAGAAGTTTTTTCTGAATTTTAATTGCATCACAAAAATGTCACCTTGTAGAGAAGGAGAGCAGTTTGGCCCCTTTTTTGATTGGGATGAATTTGTGAAGTTTGTACAGAATTGAATTTGAAAGTTGATACCCAAGTTGATTTGCACTCGGTGGGTGGAAAACCCGTTTTAAAAAGTAAATAAAGTTTAGAAGAAAACAGTTGAAGGAAAGTGTTCAGGCAAAGGACAGTCAGGAAAGTTTTACCTGCCATATGTGACTGAAAGTCATAGGTCTGAAAAAAATTAAATTTAAAGGTCTGATAAAAGTTCAAGGAACGAGTGATGATCTATTTCTCCGATCTAGGAGCATTACCTCAGCTTGTAATTGTAACCTTAATGATCAAGTATTAAGTGCATACTTATTGAGAACTGTTCTTTAGCTTTGTTGTAAATTTAGGCCACGGCTACATTATTTTTAACGAGATTTATCGAATTGAAAGATCGAACACAATTGACATTTTAGATATGAACACAAAATCAAATAGCAAAAACATACTTAGGTACCCAAATGAGAAACAGAATGAGACACATAATCAGCAAGAGCTTGAGAGTTAGTAAATAGCATCCGGTTGAGATCAGGATGTAAACACATAGCACTAAATGGCAATGTGTAAATCAAATGAAATTGTGTAGGTACATAAACGACCAGCACTCGTCACTGCAAGAACAGCTCAATCTTTCTCTCTCTGTATCATCAATTAATTAACTCATATCTGTTCAACAATAAGCGAAATCCCAACTTTCACACCTCCGTTTGACGCAGCAACAAAAACAAAAGAAAAAGGCCAAGCTACCACTCGACTCCACAGTCGGCTCCGATGCAAAGTGCAATGGCAAGATCCCGTGTTAAGAATTTCCATCACATGTACATACATTCAGCCAGTGCAGGAGCTATGCAGAACAAACCCATTAAGCTGCTGCTGAAAACAGTCACTTACTTTCAGTTAGTGCTTAACACAGTCATGTGTACATCAGTTAGTGCAGCAGTCGAGCTGATTACTTTCATTCGAACATTTAATGCTGAGAAGTGGTAAAACCTGTCAACATTGACCTGAACCTTTGATGTTGACGGTGTCCTTGGTGTAGACAGTGCTAAGCAGCTGCTTTCTCAATTATGAGGACAAAGAGTTTTATATATAATTATGAAGTCGATCACATAATGGTGAAATGAATTGTAGAGCCAATTCATGTCAAAATCAATTTTCTTATTTAGACACTACCCAACCACAAAGACCATACGCAGCCCCGTGAACTTTTTCAGCAAAGACTTTCATTCTCATAAGATATTGACCTTTACTAAGCCGCAAACATATCAGTACGTATACTCTTTAGCCGGATGCGATTTCAATCTAGAAAGTGTAAGAAATGTCGTGTGATCACGTCATGTACGATTCAGGCTCCACGTGACTCCTGCGTAGACGTGTTACGTGCTTGTGTGGGGCTTCCATTGTTGTGATACCAGCATGACGCGATTGAGTATTACGCAAGAGGGCACTTAAAATCCTATCAGTAGGAGATGAACCTTTGTAAGTCAATGCTCATCCCTTAATTTAGACGTGAGGCACTTACGAACAAGAAAATACGTGCTACAGGATCACTTATACACGTTGCTTGACGTCAAGGAGCTTCTACATACATACACTTTTCTCCCGAAGATCTTTGTGTTTGCAGGTCAAGTGATCACAGGTCAGGTTTTTCTTTGTGGAAAGAAATAACTGATTAAAATGATCTAGTTATGCAAATTCTTTAGCAAGACCATCTGTTCGAGCGACATTTTTAGAAATGCATGCACTTTAAGTGTATACAAAGCTCTCTCCCGTGATTCATCACAGCTGAAACTTGAGAAAAGCAGTAAACTTTACACCCTGTGTTCAAGACGCTGCGCTTCGTTTTCTCGAAAGCTTTTAGTTTCAGCGGTCAGATTTGAAGAGGTGTAGTCATTAAAATATCTAATTTTACAGTCCCATTTGAAGCTCTCTTTTCGTTAACCGTGAAATTATTCTCAGTTCTACTGTCAGAGTGGACCTCGTGAGAGATTTATTAGCACTTCGTTAGGGGAACGCGTCACCGCCTAACAAGGCGGAGCTGCCCTACATTCTGAGCGACGTTCGAAGGTGCAGTTTGTCTTGAACTTTTTTATCGTCTTCGTTGCTGCGCTGCATAAAGAAATAAAATATATAACTGCATTAAAGACGCAATAAAATGAATTTTTTGTTTAATTGTTTCAATGATTGAAGACCGAAAATACGACGGTCCTCAAAAATTCTAATGTGATTTTTGAGCTACAGCTTTCAGTAGAAGACTTAAATTGAGGGAATTCTAGCTTTCAAGTAACAGCTAAGAAAGAAGTCTGTGTAACATTAGTTTAAAAGTTTTACCAGAAGCAAGGTGTGTATTTTGGGCTGAAGAGAGGCAAGACCTCAGCCCTCCCTGCTTGTTCGTGTCTGACCGTGGCAGAAAGCAACATTAAAACCTGCAACTATGCATCGCCTGAGCAACGTTCGTAGAGCGGCACATAAACACGCTTACACCCCGATGTTGTAATTTTCAAACTAACCCAAATATATTGATAAACATATTGTGACGACTTTCTAACAACAGTTATTTCATTTCTTCAGGTGACTAGACATTTTTGGCTCAAATATGTCATGACGAGCGTATTCCTGATACAGCACGACCTGATGGTGTCGTGCTGGACGAGATGTTCAGGTGTTTTGGCTGAAACTTTACCAATATGAGGTAACTTCTTACCTGTAATAAAAAGTCACTACAGGTACACAATTCCTATTTTGATGTAGTGTAAAATTGCAATTTTTTTATCACTATTTCATTAATTACCATTACCATTTTTCAGTAATTTCACTAATACTAATTACTATTACTATTTTTACTATTTTTAGTAGTAATCATTCCTAATTACTATTATTACTGTGCTTAAAAAGCACAGTTTATGTACAACCAATACTCGCACCCCGGAATAGCTGAAAGATTCGATCATTGTAGTAGTTAGCATGATCATTCCCCGTGTGATGCAGAGAGTCTGGAACTCTCATGACTAATGCCTGGTGGTTGGCCGAGTAACTATAGAGGTGCAGATTGAGTGCCCTTTACACAAAGTTATTCCACATAACGCATAACAAAATTTTGCATCTGAAGCCACTCATTGTGAAAGATCATTAACATAAAGTTACATGTCTTACCAGCTTCAAATCAAATCGTGTTTTTGTAAGCACCCCGTAGTTTAGAAAATTGTACTTCCTTCATATTCTTATAGAAGATAAATTGCTCGATTGTGGTCCAACGGTGAGAAGCCGTTGGTTCTAGTCGCTGCACACGTATGCATAATTGACGAGTCAAAATTACTGGGCCCACAATCTGACGGACCTCTGTATATAAAACAGTTGATTTGATTGGTTAGGCTATGTTTTTCAAGCGCTACCACTAGGTCTGCAAATACACCTCAGGAGAGTCTGACACTTTTACACCTATACAGGTAACTATCATTCATATTATTTTTTCATTGAGAAAAAGGCTCTTCAGAATTTCAATGTATCAGCTTAGTTTCGTAACGAGATGTTCAATGCCCCGTGAAGGGATTATTACGTCAATGACAACATGAAAATACTCACGATTTGTGAGCTTAATAACCTACATATTTTAATCATATTTTCGGATGATGATAATCGGGTCTTTAATATCAGAACTATTTAAAGAGTTCTATACATTTACCACAACATATCTTTTTTTCAGGCATTTTTTTATTATCGTATGTTTCAAACAGATTTCCCTCAACCTCTCTTGAATTCTAGTCCATGTTAATTTAATAGTTTTATCAGTGTGGTGAAATCGAATAATTTCAGTATCTTATCATAAAATAGCACACAAACTAGTCATAGCTCGTATTTTCATTTTCACGATATCTTAATGAATAAAATAAATACTGACAAATACTTTTCTTCATGAAAATGTTTGTTAAAATTGAGATTTCACTAGCTCAGCAATTGTTAAGTCATCGCCCAGGTGTGTATTTTGGGTGTGTATTTTTCACACTCGTCAATACATGGTTCTCAACAGTTATTGGTGTGTATTTTTCACACTCGTCAATACATGGTTCTCAACAGTTATTGGTGTACATACTATAGTTTATTTGATTACTTTCTCCGACTTAGAGTTTACAGAGCTGATTAGAGTTTCACGACCGTAACTAGCAATTTAAAAATACGCTAAAAAATTCGTCCGTGACTCTGGTCTGTAATGAAAATATAGCTCAATATTTCCTGATTTATAGAACTTACTGAATTCTTGGCAATTATAAACAACTAATAAAACGTAGGTCAAATCAGTGATGAATCAGAGTAGCTCATTTGTTTTGAGCACTTGACTCAGTGCTGTGATTGCGTTTGGGTTAAAGGTTGAGGTTAGAGTTTGGTTTTGAGTTAATTTAAAACGTTGCCTCCGGTTGCCTGATTGGTGTAAAACTTCACTTTGTACGCATAGTCACTAGAAGGATCTGAAAAAAATACAGAACCTAACCTCAGTGGTACACATACGTACCACTTCGGAGTCAAAGTTTTAAGCGAGGTTAGTTAGGTTAGGTTAGGTGAAGTTAGTTAGGGTCATCAAGTTCAGACAGCAACAAAAATCCCCAAGTTGAAAAAGATAAAAAATTTGATTGGTGAACGTACTTGGATAATGTTCCTAGAGTAATAACTTTTATTTCTTAGTGATCTCAGTATTTTTTTCGGTTGATAGCATCACCATCGATTAATTATAGAGTACTAAAAGTGTAAACTGTTGATATTATAAATCTCTGATGCAAAACAAAACAAAAAATCGTCTTTGTTATTGAAGCTCGTTTCGTTTTTCTCTTTCCCAAGTTTTTCTTGGATCTCTTCTTCAGAATTTTATTACTAAAACAATTCATAACTGTTATCTTCAGGACTTGCTGGCTTTTCATATTTTAACAGTGTACTCTAAATTAAGAAAAAATTTCTTGAAAATTTTATTTGTATTATATTTTTGCAAATGAATAACACCACATATGCAATACAAATGCAAAATGAGCGTTTAATGAAGCTGCACGTGAACTGACGTTGGGCGCCACCTGAAGCAGGCATGAAGCCAGGAGCTGAAGATCCCTTTTTTCCATTCTTCCTTTTTTGTTGAGATTCCTTACGAGGTACCAATCTAGAAAAAATCATTTACAGCTATTTAATGTAAGTAATGCAATAGAAGCGATACTTGCATGAGAAACTATTATTGGCAAATTAGGCGTATGAGCTAATTTTTTTATACTATAATACAGTACATATTTCCCATCCTCACGAGTGACTCGTTTGCTTTGCTAACGATCAAAATCTTTCTTAGCGAGTGTCTCATTTACATATATATAGCATCAGTCAATAACAAATTAAATCAATAATAGAAAACTGAACAGTTTCAGACCCTCCATCGCCCGGAATGACTTAAGAATGATAATCGAATGCTAGCTGCTTATGAAACTCTGAATCATTTATGAGCCATGCAATTCCCATCAAACACCTGCCAATGAAATTAATGTAATGCTTGCTTTGAGCGAGTTTATCGACCCCAGTGCAGGTGACTCTGACTAAGGAGACAATAATGAACTTCACGTTTAGAATACAGAATGTGATGCACATTATCATGCGTGATGTAGCTGTCCAGTGCAGCTGAAAGGAGGCTTCAGCAACAGCAGTCATTTGGCTTTAAGTTTCAGCGATATTTTGCACATCATTTCTTTCCGGTATTCGTGTTTGATTTTCAGAGAAAAAGAACTAGATTATTTTTGTTGTGAAGGGGTTAAATATGTTTACTTCCTCAGCCACATTTTCGATATAATGAATGTAGATCTAGAATTCATTCGTGATGGAAATATTAACTTTTGGTTCGGAGAAACCCTACCGATTTTACTGCCTAAATGTAAAAACTTGAACCATGCACAAAATTTTGAGTTGCTTTATCTTTTTCCTGATAGTGTAGTTATTTTCTTACCTTTTTCTAATATGCGGGCCTAATACTGCAATTGTTATGTTTTCCAAAGTACATAACTTCACTCAAGTTCTGACATGCATTAATTTTAAGGGTTAAGGGGTCTCTGGGTTTAACTCATGGACGACGAGGACTTTAACGAACTTAATGTAATTTATGAATTCAGTTTTTACAAGCTTAAAAAATTAGAAGAAAAACTTGCTCTTACAAAGACCTAAAAAATTTAGAATCAGTTGAACATACAATTTCCCAATAACGACTTAGAAATTTTAGAAAGCTTAAGTTGAACTCGAAATAGCGTACATTATATATTATTCGACATCATTGCAAATTTTCTAAATTTATTATCAAAAATTAAGGACTATATCAGAAGAATAAAATTATGAGAAACAGTTTAATTCTCAGCTCTGAGAAGTAAACTGTTTTCTGACCACCACAGGTAATCCACGATAACTTTGGCAGTCGTTGTGCTTCTCAGATACCGAGATAGCCATTCGTTTACGTACATCAAAGCTTAAATGAGTTTCTAATACGATCACTGCAGTGGAATTGAATGATTGATAAAATGAGAGCAGATAAGCTGATAGAATTTGAGTTTAGAAATGACACAGAGTAACAAAATTTATAGTATCCACAATGCCAGCTTGGTCGATATCGCCAGCTTGGTCGACTGGTATCGCCAGCTTGGTCGACTGGTTTATCGCCAGCTTGGTCGACTGGTGAGCGAATCCGCTTGCGAGCGGGAAGACCCGGGTTCGAATACCGCTGCCGCCATGGTTGACGCGACTAGAATTACGGCATGGGACTTGGGTAACTGAATAATTATCGAAGTGATTATCCAACCCAAGAATGGGCCAGAGGGTTCGTTCCTATAGCCTCATTCTATTCTATTCTATTCTATTCTATTCTATTCTATTCTATTCTATTCTATTCTATTCTAATGATAAATTTAAAAACGCCACTGCCGTGCATTGAAGGGAGGAAGTGTTATGAATTGACAATAAACGCACACCTGATAGAGGTCAATACAATTCTGGCATCTATTATGTATCCCCTAAAACTTCGCTACCGAATTACAGAATTTGAATTTTTTGCACGTCGCTCAGAAATCCTTCCTCTGGTCACGTAGAAGGTAATGACACGTAGAACTCGTTGGGCAAGTAACTCATACCTAGTATTGTCCAAATTCGTCATCAATTTTACATTGCCACATAAGAGATAGCAAGTAACTTTCATTGAGGAATAAAGAAAGACCTTATCGAACATTATCAGTTATGGGAATGCCATTTAAAAAAACTTAGGCACTGTTTAATTTAACCGAAAGTTATGCTTACCTTGATTTTTAACAAGATATACAGGGTGTCTCCAAAAAATATACTCACTTTTCGACCGCCCATTACTCATATATTTTGTTTTAATTGCAGTATTTATTGACATAGATGCACGACTAACGAGTTGAATTAAAGGAAAAAAACATTGAATTCAAAAAAATGAAATGCCGTAAAAGAAAACTTCAATATTCTTCCCGTATTCTAGTTTTCCTTTAGTAATGGGCAGTCAAAGCGTGAGCACATATTTTTGGGACACTCTGTATAATAAAGTTCTTAAAAATTACATATCATTAAAAAGGTTAAATGCTTGTGTTTTAGACCTTAGATAGCATTATACTTATATGTGCTGTAGTGTGAGCACATTTGAATGTAGAAAAACGACAAACACTCACAAAATCATGAATCGATCTCTACTTCTAGGTATACAGGTATATTAGGGCAGCAACTTGGGAACAGTAAAATAGACAATAAAATGTTTGATATCAATCGCATTCAAACAAAACATGACAGACCTGTGTACTTTTCATATTCTAATACTAGTGAGTACATCTCTCTGAAAATGTAATAGTTTACGACTTGCGAACACTAGAGCAGTCAATATGGACGCGAATTCAATTTATTTCTCCAAATATCGGAGTTACTTTACATGAGTGTATCTGGAACAACGTACCATAACAGAAAATTTGACTTCAACAACACAATATACAGAAAAAACCTTTCCTTTTGAGAAGTATTCTTAAGCCTTGAGCGAATACCTGAGCTTTCTATGAATAGTAATCATGTTCTAGAACTGAGCCGGTAACACAATGGATTTCTCCAGCACCCTCAGCTTGCCTGATTGTCTCCATTGACCAAGACCGTCACCTGTACTGTCTGTGCTCCTTTTTGTGCCTGTGGTCCGAGGTTAATCTCGTCATTGGTGTATGGCTGGACAGATGTCTGGTGCCAAAGAGTTACCTAAGAACTGCCTTGTCTGTTCTATGTCTGTATTGTGTGGTACTTGTCTGTCCCGTGTCTTGATGCCATGCGCTTTGTCCCTGTCCAGACTCCATTGTTCTCCGGTGCAGGTCTTCTTCACGTGTCCTTCGTTTATTTTCATCATGTTCTTCGAGGTTCAGCAGAAGATAAACTGATGAGCGGACGGACTGTCCATTGTTGTAGTAGTTTCGAGCTGTTTAACATTCTCTCATGGAATCCATCGTTTGTGTTGTAATCGAGTGAAAGACCACGACTTGATACGCTCGTTTCGAGTGAATTGTATGCACTCAAGGATAGATTTTCTGTGTTTGATGCAAAAGTCTACGTTACCGAACTCGTGTTATTAGAAAGTCAATTCAAATACAGAGTAAATTAATCATATGTGTTATTTTTAGTAGATCGCACAATTTTTGATAGAAAAAATAAAATACATGGTGAAGTGTAAGTAGGAGTGAAGGTAAGAATGTTCAAATGGAAATAAAAAGTTCCCTACCGCTAAAAGCAATCTGTTTTGTCTGTGAGTCCTCATAAGGAATAAATAATTTCTTATCTTAAAGATCAATCGATAATAACTTCCAGTTAACAAGTCAAGCGACAACAGCATAAAATTACAGCCATATAAAAAAATTTGACAGTCATCTCGCAATTTTTTCGACATTTATCGGTTTCTTGATAACAGTTTGCAGGATCAATATAAATTAAATGTTTGCATTAACAAGATAGTACTATAATTTTTATTTTACGATAATCCTTTAAGCTTTGAAGAAAGGCCTTGCTCATATCTTGTCACATAAAGCACTGTGGCTAACTCATTTTTTGGGAGCTCCAACAAAAGCAATTAGTCAAACTAACTTTTAGAATGTTCCTCCTGATTTGTTGTCACTCCTACAGTGTCATTCCGTTGCACTGTTTTTATCGAGGAACTGGTACTTTTGTTTGCAGTGAAAGCTGCTCTATTGAAAAGATTTAGAGAGGATTAAGGGGCGGCTACCACGACCCCATGTCAAGCCTCAGTTGAATACTTGTACGTTATTTTTGAACAGCTATATGATATGTGTGCACACTGCTGAATTGTTGAAGAGTGCAACAGTAAAATGTATGTACCACGTTTACATTCATAAAAGAGTAAATGATAAAATGATTGTCTATTAACCTTGCCAGAATTTTGAGGTCTAAGAAGTGGGAATTTATTTGATTTATTTTCGAGAGTTAGAAAGTGATTAATTTTATATATAATACTCGACGACCACGACTTTCAGTGGAGCAATTGAAACCTTCGTTTAAAATTTAACCTAATCTCTCTGTAAAATTTGTTCACGGTGTTTCAAACGTTTACCTAACAGCTTACGTGATCCCATAGCTCTATTTCATTTCATTTTGTCGAATAGAGTTACGTCCTTTAGTCACTCTAAACATCAATTGCTTCATTCATAATTTCATAACTGGTTCGAATTCAAGCAGCAAACATAACTTACAGGACAAAATTCTAGGTTGAGTGTCTTTTGTGACACTGACATCGATAAGAAACAAATATTCTTTACAATAGAACTAACACCGTTCTCACTTTGAAAACTTCTGGAATTCCTACAAGCAGAGCACAACACAACATTGTAAAGCCCGTTATAGTTCCGGCGTAAGAAAGAGCTCATTGATGTTTTGAGCAGACGAAATAAGAGGGGTCTCAAAGGCGCAGCATTTCTGAGTCGTCGTTGAGAACAATGAATCCGTTTGTCGTGTTTCCAAGGAATGGCAGCAGGTGGCAGGCCATGTGCGAGTCTGCGAGGAATTTTAGATGACGCCTCATGTACGAGGAAACGTGACGCCTTACGGCACTCCTTCTATTGCCTCATTGCTGCCTTGTCAGTTTCCTGCTCAAGGAGTAATCATGAGGTTTTAAAACCACGACTGTTATCTCATAATTAACACTAACATACCTTGGATCAGTTCTGTATTGCTTCACTGATAGCTATGTAGCCTGCTCCTTGCTGATACTGCAATAATATGTTTTTTAGCGCAATGACTGTCACACCATAACTAAAATTGAGACCGCATTTTATCAGTTCTGAATTGCAACACTGTTGGTCAGTTTGCAAATAATAGGCCAATTTTAGAGCTTGATAGTTTGAACTGCCTTACCTTTAATATCCTGAGCAGCTTGTAGAGCCCCTGAAGCACTTCTTACGTGGCCTCGTATTTGGCTGTAAGACATTAATTACGGCTTCCCTGTCTTTTTTGCTTTCATTAAGATATTATTAAGTAATTGAGGCCTTAACTGTCCCATGTTCGATGTGCTCGGATCAATTTGATTCTCAAATACACTGTCACAGATTGCTGGCTGCTCTATTTTTTCTAAAATGTAATTTTGGGCACTTAAGAGCTCTCGCCCCCATTTTACAGATTCAAACACTTGCTTTAATACCTAGATATACATTCTAATTAATTGCCTGTTACATACTTCAGACATACCAAAGTATTTAAAAATAACAAAGTATTGGATACAATCACAATGCAGCTTGGGATAGAAATAGTTTTAATAAACTTGATCAATTCATCAATCAATACTCCCGTCCGTCATCGCTACCCATTTCACCTTTTTGTTACCTGAAAGAATAATAAAACTTGCGGACCAGAGATTTGGCTTTCTTGGCCCGTGCACCAATTCACTAATGACTGTTGCGTTTTCAAACGTCATCACGGGATGGTTATTTGAAACAAAGATGGCGGTATATTTTGGTTCAACAGTCTAGAGCAGTGGTTCCTAATATTTTTTGTCATTTCCCTCTGCACCCAGTTCAGCCATCCAGATTCCCTCTTCATGTGTACGAGAGAAAGAGTAGTTTAAACGCACTTTAACGGTTCAGTAATTTATTTTTTAAATGTACAAACATACTGATAGAGATATAGTTTCATAGTAAAGGGGATAGGGAGCGGTTAGTAACAACTAACCGCATAGCCTCAGACATGAGAAAATATCATGCATCTGAGATTTGTTTTATTGCTGATAGGCAGCGTAAATATTTTCCCCGTGGTAGTTTCAAATTTCCCTCTGTTTTTGACTCACTGCTCTAGTGGAACTGGAGCCCAGCACACGGACTGCGTGTATGTATGTGTGTGTGTGTGGGCAGAGGGGAGACGGGCAACGCAGGGAGAAAGAATTTTCCGTCGCGTTACGTACAACCGTTAACAGAGCGACACTTGAAATGAAATAAACACTTGAAGTTTTGTTACTTGTACTTGGAGATACTTGTAAGCTCTCACAGTCTCTAGTCCTTTGCTTAACAGGAAAATCACATATGTTGTACATATACGTATGCATACAGTGTATGACACAACGGTGTAAGAGTTCGATGTACTAAACATTTAATTCTATATCTTATGTTTTTTCGTCTTTTTAATTATACTTTTGCTTAAAAATTACTTCAACTGATTAATAAAATATATTTTATCCCATTACACTTTCATGTGCATTTATAGAAGTTAAAAAACCTTTAACAAAGAGCATTTCGACAGTGATAAAGGCACTATACATTGTTTCTCACATGCAGACATTCTCAACATCCCCACATAAAATTTGCTATGGAACTGGACTACAATAATTCTTAACCGTTTTTCGGTTTCCAGATTTTGAGACAAGAGAATAGATTTTTAGTTCAGTTTTTCGTAAATCTACTGTTGCAGGTTTTGATATCAGTTTTCAGTTTTTACTTTTGTCATTTTCTAATTAACATTATTAGAACTTCGATATGCAGAGCTTATAGTATCTGGTAAAATTTTTACATTATGCATGAAGAGGTTGAGTTTTTTTACATATATTTTTGTGCAAATGGTTTTCCATCGAAACTCAATGAACGTTTCATTAGAAATTCCTTCAATCAAAACTTGTTTAAGAGTCATCCTCAAATTACGGTTCCTAAAAAATATTGGTTACTGTCTTGCCTTCTCTGGCTCTCAATCATAAAAACTTTTAGAAAAATTACTGTTCCTTTTATATAAATACTTCACGTACCTAAATTATCATTAAAAGTTATTTTGATCTATAAATATTATATAATTAATTTTCAATTACATAAATAAACTACTTAAAAGTATACCCTCGTCTGTCATTTCTGAATATAGTTGCCCACAAAGTGTGTCTGAGTTCATATGTGAGTTCTACGTATAGAGCACCCGCTGTTCGTGTGGCAGAGCCTGCTGGAAGGAGTTTTTGCACCGATCGCGTTCTTTCTAACCATTCTCTTTCCTGTTATGTTAAAAGATTTTTAAGTAATCGCTATTGCGCCTAGTACTTTAAATTCACACATTCTAGAATTTTTTTCCTTGTACAAAACATGCCTGTTTTGAACGATACACAATCTACTGTTGAAAGTAACCTTTACAGTCAAACATTCATTTTTTGAAAGCATTTTTTCAAATTTTATAAATCTAGTCAATAGAATGTTAAGGTTCTAAGTGGCTTTCTTTTCTCTTTCTTTAGTACTTTAATGATCAGTCTTACGTGTCTATAATCTCACACAATTGACAAAAGTTTCGAAAACGCAGTAGCCAACTGGGAAAGCTAACATATGATAGAATGTCTCGCTCACAATTTAAATATAAATATTTATGATACTCTTTTAAAATTTGAAAGTATGATTGAAAAGTTGACACCAAACATAGCCCTAATAAACTACAGCTTTTTATCAGTTCAGATTGTAGGTCGAGAGGAATACTAACAGTTTATCGAGAACACCTAAACGTCAGGGCATGAGCTGGTATGCACTTACATACACCAGAAGTTCACCGATATTCTCTTTGCTTACAGGCTGGGAAGAAGAAAATAACAGCGACCATCAAACATCTTATCGTCTGTCTGCAGTGGGGGCTGGTCGTACACATGCCTGTTTATTGAGGCCTATATTAAGCTGTGGGAGCTTCACAGGGCTGTGTGTTTGATGACCGACTTCGGGTAAACAACTCTGATGAAACCGGCGGTGAATGCGCTCCCGACAAATTTGTAAACAAGAGTCAGGTAGCGCCACCCGCTCCCCGTGTGTTCGTGGGTGACGTGTGAGCGCAGCATGGTTTGGGGACTTGGGGTTAGTGATGCTTTTCGAGTACGGGCTGCTGGGGTGTTCATGCTCCATAACATCTCAACAAATGTCAAGCATAAGGCACCTAAATCGGGACGGTGTCTCAATGATCCTAAAAAGCTTTGCTCGTGATGCTCATTTAGCGGCCCTTTTAAAAAATAATAAAGAGACGTAAAGCTTAGGCCTTTTATGATTCTGTTCTTACAAACTTGCTCTAAATTATGTTGTGTCATGTTCTTAAAAGATGGACTCTGTAAATAAAATGAAAATCACTAAATGCTTAACAGGCATACTATGTCGCATGCATTTTAGGCACTCACATAAATTCACCAATATTCTGACCAGATCCGATTGAACGCATATAGGTAGATGTCGGTGGTGGTGGTTGGTACTAACAGAAAAATGTGAGGGAGGATTGGCTCAGGATGAGTCTAAGAATAGAGAGTGAAACGGAAGGGAATAAAAAGAGTTAGAGAAAGATGCGCATTGCCCATATGAGTTGAGGTGGTCTACTCATGAAGTCTGTTGTTCCTGTTCAGTGTGGATCCAGGGCCCGACTCCGTTACCGAGGGCACAGATGGAGATGAGGATGCACTCGTCAACGAAGACAGAACCAAATTAATTTTCATCTCTTTATCCTTTGTACGACTGAGTTTCAGTGCGTGTAGATGTAGATGGAATAGTTGTATTGGACACATAAATGTGAATCATGGAAAATTCAAAGAGAGCGTGCGCTTAAATAGGTCGGGACTTTAGGGCAAGCAAGCGTATCATAATTAACAAACAGGTAAAAAATTTAATTTTTTTACCCTCACTGATCAACTAAAACATCGCGTTTTCAACCCGACGGATATTGATACTTTGATATGTGTATATTTACGATAGGATGCCCACATTTTGTATTCTGGCCCTCATTTCAAGGTGCTTACTACGTTTCAGTCAAGTTAAACTTCATAACGAGTTTTAGAGAACAGAATATACAGCTCATTCAAAGAAAAAGCGTAAATTGAGCAGATATGAACTTTGTGTGTATTTGAATTTGCTATCATCGTTTGTTGTGAACACAAAATTTCAAAACTTGATCTTCTGCGTATCGGATTGTTTAGAGTTTATAAATCCCGCGGTATGCCAGCAAGCCTTTCATTCGAGCTAAGGAAGCAAAAGCAAATATGAGAGAGGAGTAAACACACAGAAAGTCCGACTAGGTAAGCAGTCGAGGTGCAGCTTCCGGTGTAATAAATGCAGGTTAGGAGCGTTGTAATATGTACTTCATAGCGCGTGGTGCAATAAAAGGGCGCGTGACTCACTAATAAAACCATTCAAATTTATTTAATTTTGATAATTTTGGCCGTGGATTCTACGTTTTACAATTGATGATATTATTGACCTTTCAAAAGATCGAAAAGCGAATCCAGACAATTATTAGAAGCAAAGAATAAAGTTTTGAAATAATTATCACAGCAGAAATATATGATGTTTATATCCTTAACATGACATCGTTTTCTTTTTTGTAATATATAGAAGAAATGTTCTTAACATGTCATATTTTTCTTGCTATTAATACAGAGAAGAAACATTCTAAACAGAATACCTTTCTCTATCTATTGTGATGCATAAGTTGAGATAAGAAAGAAATGAATTTTCTACACATAATACAATCTTATATAACAAGTGAAAGTGAAAGTTTCTCGTCTTAACATCTAATTGGAGCTAACAGCACAGACAAGACTTTGGCAAACATATTTCTATGGCGCAAGTTTGGTATGAAAACTTTTTGGCTATTTCCCACCATTTCCCACTTTCAACTAGTACAAGTTAACTTAATTCTTTGGTTAGCTATTAATAAAATAAATTCGTATCGTTTCTAAATTACAAAGGAAGGGACTGAAAAGTACTTACGAATGTAGTAGAAACATGAGACTCCAAGAAAATCTGAAGCGTGACGAATATATTTACGCTAATACAACTAACTTATGATTTTAAATGTTTTTCTTTTAACCATTAAAGCACATAATCTGAATGCATGTGTCAAACCATTCACAATACTTGCATAAGTCTAACTCATTCAATTAATGAAACTTTGCGTCTACAAAACGCAGGGAATATTTGAGTTCGTCAACTATAGTTTCAATGAAGACTTTCGCAAGCAAAAATAAAAATTTTTTTTGGATGAGTAGAAATCACAAGGTGCTGATTTTGTCGTTCCCATTTGTCGTTAAATGCATACTGAATCTCTGACTTGTCATAATATTGAGAAAAACTCATTTTATGCAGGAAGCTGCTGCTTGAATCTCTTCTAATAAAAGCTACCACAATTAAAAACGAATTTGTTTTGCCTTCGCCAAGAAGAAGACCAATAGGCTACGCCACGACTGAGACAAGAACCAACTGAAAATATCGTGGGTAAGCCAGAGGCGTGGGTTTTGTATTCTATGTCGAGCAAGGATACTGAAGTGATTCAATTTTTGTTGAAAGATTTAACTGTGATCCCTGACAAACTTTCCTCCAGGATGTTCAGTGATAGGTTATCAGGAGCAGACACCGAGCTATCAGGCTCTGAGGACACAGGAAGCACCTGCTAGGGAGGCTGCAGTGCGCCGCTCTGATAAGGCCAATATTTCTCTGCTCAGCTGGCTGGTATCGATAAGAGGCTCAGAGGCCCTCGCTTCAGCTCATCCAGTAAACATCGGACCAAGGAACTACTTGCAAACTCTGATAAAAAGCGAAGAAAAACCCTAGGCATAAACTAGTGCTTGAGCTGCTGAACACTTCTCTGATCAGAACTGTTTGTTCTTACAACTTATGAGGTTGGTCGGAAACAGATGATTCATTGGGAAAAAAACCTGAAACTTTATCTCATACATTACATTTTCAACGTTATACACTAGAATTTTAAAAAAGTAACAAAAACAAAGATGAAGAATTAATTTCGTAAATGTTTTCCGGAACATTATTGCTTGGATACTTTCTCGACTCAGCACCAACTGTTTTCGGCCAAAAGGAGTGTCATTCTCTTGAATGATCGGCTGGATGAATGAGATACTGTCAGTTGTATGATAGGTGTCAGGAAAACTAATGTTATGTCCTTGTAGTGACATGCTGCTCCGACCTTTAACACACTGATCGTAAATTTCCTCTAGCGTCCAACGCCTTGTTAAAGTCATCATGTCTTTTGTCAACGCTCTTCTCTTAGTAAACTGACCTAATTTGGGCTTGAAATTAAGGCATTTAAAATTGTCTGAGCAAGATTCGTTGGCCAGTTGAATTTTGTTTTGAATACCACGCTGGGTCAATAAGTGAACGACCGACTTATAAATTGAGGACGATGTTTGAAACCCGGTAGTAGTAGCCTGTTTGAATTTCTCTCTAAAGCTAATTTCTAATACTAATGATATTACTTGAAATATAAAAGATAGAAACTTTGAGTTTTCATTGACGTTGATACCAGACTATTAATTAAATATTAATTAAATAAATTAAATGACCTGACCACTAATGCAATGGTTTACTGATAGCATTATTGTTCTAAAATTAATCGTATATTGTGCATGTACGTGTGTAGCTCCCCCTTATCTTTCAATACGAAGATCAAGATAAGGTAGGAATATAGGTGTATGCTGATATTTATGTGCCTTTTGAAGGATTTCGTGATGAAAAATACAACTTTAAATGCCCATTATTTTCACTCTTTGAATTTTCCTCTGAAATACATACATATGTATTAATTTATAAAGCAGACAGAGATACATTTTATAAGTAGGTCAAAGTGAAGATAATAAATATGAAAGCAAGGACTTCTCGACCTCAATTAATGCGTAAATAATTGTTTTCGGACGAGTTTAGTATATAATATAACAAATTTCAACAAACATTTATTTTCTTGAATAAAGAATGAATTTCACTTCTTTATCAAGTTCATAAAATCCGAGAACGAAGTGCAATCAGCAGATTCGAAATGTTCGCCAAGTTCATGTTGGATAGAACCGTCATTCATGGATGTACTGGGCACCTTAAAAGAATTCCTGAGAATGACATCATCTTCAGGATAGGCAGCGGTGGTTTTCCAACCAGCGACCCTGGCGTGTTCCAGTTAGCTAGATCAGATCTTATACTATCGCTCTGTGGTAGCGAAAGAGGAAAGCTGAGGGGAAACTTTTATTATTTGCTTAAACTATTCTGAAAAATTAGCAGCATGATCAATTTTTGAGACCCGATAACATAAGCTGTAAGGTACTGTTTATGAGTAAAAAGATCACTATCATACGTAAGCTATCAAGTGAGTAAAAAATTCTGAGTATTCAAGTATTTAAAGTGCACAACTGAATAAAACGCATAGCAAAAATTACACATCCAGCTTATCGAGCAATGACACTAGAGTTGTACCTCGTAAGATTTGAGATTTTCTAAAATTGTCAATTAATTTGATGTCTGAGATAGTCTACCCATCTGATTGTCTGAGAACATATCTCAAAAAGATAAAGCAGTTTTAAAAATGAAATTCACCTATTATTTCGGAACGTAGTAATGTTTAGAAGTGAATTTTCAGGAGAATTGTTATAACAACTCATCTAGTTTAAAAAAAACTTACCTCAAAAATACAAACTAGGGATATGAAATCTGAGTTCATGCACAAACAGATATGCCCAGTTGTGAGCACAGAAGGGGCATCATTACGACATATCGGTAAAAGAGTGCAGAATGCTCGTTCAGGACTTCACAAAGGCCAGATACAAAGCAACCAGTCGCGCTTTCTTGAGTAATCACGGGATCATCGTACACCCAGCCCACGGTCTGGCAGTGCGAATATAGTTAACAAGTAATCGGAATGCTTACTACTTTCCGAATCATTTTTAAATGTTTGTTGAATGAAGTTTACTTCTACACGAAGATTTTAAATTTGAACGTTTATCACCATGCCAATTACTCAATTCTGGTTGACTATAGGGAAAAATTGGCCGTTTAATTCACTCTAAGTGCATTAGAATAAATACCTGTTAAAGTTGAGATTATTTACTAACTTCATTATCACGAGCGAACCCTCATAATGAAACATTCACGATCAATCTTGATGGTTTCACAATTGATTCATATGACATTAAAACAATTAAAACCAAATAAGCACTTGGAAAAAAACAAAATAAAAGAACATAGATTGATTTCTAACTTGCTAAAAATGAGCCATTTTGATGTTTTTTCTTTTAAAACCCAGGGAAGTAACACTCATAAGCTCAGAAAAATTTCAATGGGAAAAGTATTGTCACTATCATACTTGCAGGGTGTGTTCGTTTGCGCAATATGGGGTGCATCTGAATGACGAGAGTGTGATGAAACGTAGACCGTGGCGCAAGTTGCAGGCCTGTCCCATGCTCCTTACGACATCGACGCGCCTCTAAAGGGGGAACTGAAAGAGAACTGGACAGGTCGGAAGCGGCTGATCAGGGGCTAGAAAGAATCACATTCTTTAGCTATGGTGTTTATAGTAATCTCTGGAAGGAGTTTAAGCATCACACCAAAACACTTAGGGACTGTAAATCATTCATGAACAGGAGAGAAAATTTATCAAACTGATGTAGGAAATTTAAATGAGTGAAAGTGCAATGATTTGAAAGTGTTTTAACGTCAAAATTTCGGGCAATTATTACTAACGTGAAATATCTTCTAGAACAAATTAGGTAGGCAAAATTCACGGAGGAAAAATTCCCATAATGAAATTATTCAAAGTTTAAAATTTTAACTTCTCCATTTCTAATTTAACATCTAGTAATTATATGCTTACTTTAACTTTAAACTGTAACTTCTAATTTTTTTCAATACAGGTCGCCATACACAGCCTATAGAAGCTGAAAGTAGCATACATCAACGAGAAGATTATCAGCATATAATAATGAATGGATCTTGGCATCTATGCACCAGTTCGTTGGTTCTGGCTAGTAAAATGTTTCCAGCAAGACTTACTCTAGAGACCTGACGAGCATGACTCTCGGTCTTACTCTAAACATAGATTCCTCTGGTTCCCTTTCAGTCTGTTTAGTCTTTGGCTGAAAAGGTCTGGACATAAACTGGAACCATGTACAAAAATATTTGACGTACAAATGCGATCTTTAAATACCAAAGGTCGCTAGTTCATACTTCTTCAGCAGCGAACGATTGCTTCCTATGATAAGCTATGCTAGATCTGTGTTGACAATTTTTGTTAACTAATTACTGTACTTCATAGAATCAATGATGACCGCTTAGAAATGATGTTCATAAAATGTAGTCATGTAATTCACGGACTCCGAAGTATTGCTCGGGCAGAAAAAAACAGACTGCTGCAGCAAACAACAACGAAGAGCGCCAGTTCACAACAAAGTGAAGCTCAATCGTGCGAGTACTATGAAAAAACAAGCGTAAATTATTCTGTAGTATTGTCCCTGTGTGTACCTCAATTCTAAAAAAAGCATAAAAGAAAAAGTCATGAACTTCACATAAAGAGTTGCAATCTGTTTCAAATTTCATCCAAAATCTGAGTTGACAAAATACATGCCTAAAAGTTCTTTCCAATTAATATCATAAAAATAAATGTCACAAGGAGCTCACTCGCGGAAATGAGAGCAATCATGTCATTTCTGCGACGTGAGAGTGAACTCGTCTTGAGTGTTACATTAACTCTGGTAGCTGCTAGAATGATGCAAATTATTGTATAGGTATTCTGTGAGTTCAGCTTTTCACACGACTTCGTGGCTTCCGTTTCTCATCTTCTGGACTCGCAAGCCCATGCAAATCATGGTTGTATCTCTCCTTAAATTAGACCCATTAGCACATATGGCTAACATGCAGTTGCAGCATAAATCAATCAAACTCATAAATTAATACGTTAATCAGAAAGAACACAAAGTAGTGTTCACTTTGTCTACATACATACATATAATAGTAATATGTTAGTGGGAGACGATCTTATAAAATTGGCGTTTAAGTCGCTAAAATAATTATTTAGTTGCTTCAGAGGAACCCTAAGTCAACTATTTAGTTAGAATAGAATAAGGCAATAGGAACGAGCCGTTTGGCCCATTCTTGGTTCAATACCGAAGTCCCATGCCGTAGTTAGATGCTGTAACGATGAGTCTTAAAAAGTCGTGCACAATAAGGTGCTGGAGATTTCATGAAAAAAGCACTTAGAACTTATAATTTCAAAAATGTTCCATACATTATTTAAGGTATAGAAAACTGGTAAAATTTTGTCTTCAAACTTAGCTTTATGACACTGCTATACAAAAAAAAATCAGCTGGGATCTTGGAATCCAACACGCCCTCTTAAACAATTAAAATATGCGGATTGAAATTGTACCAACCATTTGTTTCTATCACTAACCGTTTGTGAGATATATGACAACAATAATTTGTATGTGTCTAACATTGTATCAAGGTAAATAACACGCAGACATGAGTGTCACTTGAAAACTTGTTGCTACATGGAGTACAATGAACATGACTTTAGCTAAGAAAATAATGTAAATACGTTACATAACCATATAGTATATATTATTATCTGGCTGAAGGCATAATACACATAAATTACATAATACATAATAAATATAAACTTTACCCATAGCAACATTACATGACGTGATAGAGAAAAACGCTTTTTAGATATGAAATAGATTTGAGAAACTTCATCAGAAAAAGCAAACATCATGTTAGATATCTACTCCTGAGTTAGGTAATTGAATCATTATTTATAATTTCGACTGAATAGTCATGGATTTTCTCTGACATTGTGAGAACACCGGCATCAGTAGAGTACACCAGCTGTGGAGGTGAGGAAACGCTTGTGAGAAGTGTCATCCAAATAAGTGAATTGGACCATAGCAGCTCTACGAGACCTCACACAGAGTCCGAATTACGGAAAAGGTTCATGTTTTCTGATAAGTTAATCCCAGTTCACTGTTGCCTGAATTTTTTGTATTGTTTTCGTCTATTCTTCTATCTCATGTACGAGTATACTACAATTTTAGGTTAGAATTTGAAGAAATAACACAACTGAGGCAATTGAAAATCTAATAAATTTGAAGTTTTAATCGCATCAATATCGCAAGGTTAAACCTTTTTGAGCTTTCAATTACGCTCTTTGTGTGATATGAAAGGATTTCAACCACAAGGAATTTTGTGATTGAAAAGTTACTTTAAAATCACATTGATCACATTGCTTCCACTGAAATTTCGTACTATAGCTTGCTCTCTAAATTAGAATACTACGAACATAATTCTAACTCAGTCATGGTATATTTGTCAGCATCAACACCCTCACATTGAAATGAAATCATTTCATCTGCTTGCTACACATTTGTTATGATAATGTCACGAATTTTTCCCGTGCCGGAGCAAAACTTATAAAATACTTGAGTTCTTTTAGATTTTCTCATTTTTTGAGAGATGTTTCTATCCCCTCACATCATTTCCATTCAGTCTCTTGCAATTACTATGTGGCTTATGCGTAATATTAAGAAATATACCATTCTGCATTACCGACCACTTTCGTCTGTAAGTTCGCTCCCGAGCTTGAGATGATCTTAATGATAGTCTTCCAATTTTCGTAAAGACGAATACTTATGAAACCTTTCATGAGTGTGAACAGTTCTATTAATAACGCAGAACATTGCACTTTCAATGAGCATTGCAGTCTGTCGTGTACTGACTTTGTAAGAGACTATGCAAGTGGCAAGAGATGTGATCTTAATACACTGGCCAATAAAAAGTTGTCGCACCCTAGACAAATGTGTAATAAATGAAGGTAAGTATTGTTCTTCTGTATTTTCTGATGAAATTTTGCTAAGACAATTTTGAAAAAATTGCTAACATTCAGTGGAACAAGCGACAAATACCAAAAACTTACGTAAAAAGATACACAGGTAATGATAACGGAAAAAAAACAAATTTCGTTAGGCAGGACAAATAGAAGCATCCCCTTTATATTAAGTTACTCATGTTGAAACAATGCATTAATTTTGAATAAACACAGATTGGAATTGTGTATGCTTTAACACCGTAGAAATTTTATAAACCACAATGAATTGTTCCTATTGTTATTAAACGGGAAATTATCCCGCTGCTCCAAAGTGGACTGCTGGTTAGCAGTGTCCTACCATGGTGCTGGTTAGCAGTGTCCTACCATGGTGCTGGTTAGCAGTGTCCTACCATGGTGCGTCACAACTAAAATTTCCTTTACAGAAGAGTTAAGCCTCAAAATACTCAACAAAAGAACCAGTATAAAATATAAAGTTGAATTATTACATTTCGATAGAAATAGAAATAAACTCAAAGTACTCAAGGCCAAGGAGAGGGCAAGGCGTATCAATTAAATATATCTGTAGAATATAATATAAATGTTCAACATGAAATTATAATTTTAAAGTCTAAGTAATCAATCTTAACTTTTTCTATTTATCACGTTGTGTCGAAGAAACTATGATTTCAAATGGAATAGTCACCGGCTGTACGCCACGACATTTCACATAGCCTCTGACTTACAATTACGTCGGATGAAACAATCCTGCACTTGAAGTTCCTTCTAAGGTACCTCAAGGTCTCTGGTCGAGGCGGATGGGTTCCCAGGGTCGAGTCTTAAGGCTTAGCCGATCATGGTCGTTCCAGCCACGGTAATACAAATGATCCTGAGAGTTTATATGGCGAACGTAAACTGAACTGGAGAAGCTGGAGTATCAACAGTTCTGAAGACTGGAGTCGGTAATGTACACCCGCATGTTCGAATGTCTCGATGTTTTCCAAACTTTTCGATGTCATGGACTCCTCCCCATGAATTCTTTTCTAGAATTTTCTTCAAAATCAGAAATTGAGAAATTCGAACAGTTAGGCAGAAGCAAAAAGAAAATCGCAATGCATGTCGGTGACTATAGTATTCTAATTCGATATGTTTTATCTAAATATCCTACAATTACAACTAGCAGTGTGAAATTTTTCACAAATGACGCAAAAATTATCCTTCATAAATGCATTTCTAACATGGAGGACACCTTTCAGACTGTTAAAAAGACAATGATTACTTAGCAACGAATGAAGTCCAGTTGTTGTGGTAGGTTGTCGACAGGTAAAATTTTTTAATGCTTAAAACAGGTGTTTCTTGAAAATATTAACGAAGATACGTTCATATGTCCTAGTATTATGTACATCAAATGATCCAAACCAATAGTTTGTCTTTGTACTACGCATCGGGAACCCGTGAATATGTGTCAAATATTTTTGACTCAGTTTTGAGGAGGACTGGTTCCTTCTTATAATCTGGCTAAATGAAAAATGGTTTGTTTTGAACAAGTTACCAAATAGACATTCCAACAGGTACTGAGCCTCAACAAACCCGCGCTGTAATCGGGTGTGAGGAAGCTCATGGAGAACAAGTTATGTCCTGGGTGGGGATGGTGGATGGAAGGATCATCCCTGGGGTTTAGTTTGAAGAATCCGCTAACTTTGATGTCTACCAGGAGAAAGTCTTGAAGAAAACAGTCTGGCATGTATGATAGTTAAGGATGCGGCAAGCGGATGTCAGTGCTGGTTTCGGCAGGACAGTAATAGCTACCAAGTGACAGTTCCGTGTTTTAAAGTTTCTGGAATCGAAGTTTGGTGATAGATTCATTTCACATCGTACAGATTACCGATGACTCCAGGCTTGTTCTCCCTTGATTTGTCTCTCTGGACCCAGGCCGTGATACACATCGTCAGGTGTTAACAAAGCATTCTGGTTGAGTTGAAACGTATTGTGGAGGACTTCGTAGTCAACATGACTGAGGAGGATATCAGAAAGATGACAAGCCACACCAAGAAAAGAGCAGGGCTTTGTAGGGGCTAGCATGGAGGGAATTTTGAATATTTGAAGCAACAAACACAAATGTCGAACTTATGGTGTATCATTACCACCCTTGTTTTATTATAATATAACAATTAAATATTTTTGTAAATTACCGTTTAAATATCACTATCTGTAGATCATACTGTAGTGTGATGGCCTAAGGATCCTTTACCTCGTCGGAATTAAATCCTACCATTTTTTTGCGCACATCTACAGTAGTTGAAAATTCTTATTGTTATTGGGATCATCAAAAATTTATCAGAATAATTGAAGCAAAACCTGAGAACCACAACAACTCCTCCAATTACCTTGGGAGGCTTCGGTCAGCCTTCGTAAAGACAAAGATTCCGTCGTAGAATCTTAGGCTAACCGAAATAATTTTGCTCTCAAAGTTGTATGATTGTTTAGCAAATTATGAATTCAATTTTCTCATCTATCAGGGTACTAGAGAATTATGGGTGTCGATGTATTGGAATAACTGAAAGGCAAAATTTCAAGTCTAATAAAAAAATTTAAAAACAATCTGACGAGCTCATGCTGTGATCATATCCAAGCCTTAATGAATTAACGAGGATGTTTTCAAATTCAAACTACAGCAGTGCTATGCAAGAACTAGTACTGTAACTGCAGCTGTTGTCTTCGTTTGTGAGACCATCCCTCACAACAGTCATGCCCTCACCACGAGACTGTCCCTCACAACAGTCAGGTCCTCACCACGAGACTGTCCCTCACAACAGTCATGCCCTCACCACGAGACCATCCCTCACAACAGTCATGCCCTC
>VCRD01004637.1:7002-24419 GCA_006783055.1 Trinorchestia longiramus
GTTCTACAGTACTGCCAGTGTCTAGTTCTACAGTACTGCCAGTGTCTAGTTCTACAGTACTGCCAGTGTCTAGTTCTACAGTACTTACACTGTCTAATTCTAAAGTATTTATAGCGCCTGGTTCTACAGTATTTACAATGTCTAGTTCTGAAGTATTTATAGTGCCTCGTTCTACAGTACTTATACTGTTTAGTTCTGAAGTATTTATAGTGCCTCGTTCTACAGTACTTACACTGTTTAGTTCTGAAGTATTTATAGTGTCTAGTTCTTAAGTATTTACAGAGTTTGGTTCAAAGTTAGTTCAGTCGTACTAATACAGGGAGTCTAATAGCACTAAAGTAAAGTTTTGCCAGGATGATGCTCATGGCAATTCAGGCATCCACCTCGACACAGAAAATTATTGTATGATTTATTTAAAAGACGTTTATCTTCATTTAAGAACATATGTATTTCGCTGGTATGAAATGCATATGTACTATATGCCTAATTACTATAGCCTCCAAATAATGAGAGGTGATATTTTTTTGAAATTGCACAGTTTACTTATGCGTGTCACCTTTCAATTCATGTCAAAAACTTACGTCACACTAAAAACAAGAGAATAAATCAAGCGTACTTTTTGGAGTGCAAATTTGAGTACGCACCTCAATGAGTTTGTATCTCAGATATTTCAAAGTATCTACCTCAATGACATAATCCACTACTTTCAAGACTATCCATATTAATGGAGTTGTATCTTATATACTCAAGTTGTTTCTTCTACATACTTTCTGAGACTAGATACTCAAAACACTGCCAATGATGCCTTGATGCTGACCAGCTACACAAGTACAACTGACGTGTGAGTGCTTCCCAAACCTAAAGCTCAGAGTTCAAATAGAACAAAAGTACCAGCTTACCCTAAGTAGGTGGCCACTGCCAGCCGTGGCGTGGTAGAGTAGGTAGAGCCTGCAGAGCTGCTGTAGCACGAGCACCGTGCCAGCACTCTGCTTCTGCAGCTCCACTACCCCAGCCACAAACTGGTCGCACATGTGGCCCCTGATGTAGCACTGCAAACATGAATCACAAGCATGGTTCATACTTTCATCATAAGAAAAACAAACATGACACATATGTACATCCGTAAGGTATATTCATAAATGGTAAGATTTATTCCTAAAATTGATAAAAGAACAGTTTTAGTTCGACTTTCAAAATGTTTAATAAAATGAAAAAGCACCATCTTGAACAGGTATTACAATTTTTTCAGTGAAATTTACAAACTTCGTCTAGGAAATCATTAAAATAATAATTGTAACGAGTAACTGAGAAAGGGTCATTCATTCCCCAAAAAGCTCATTGTAATTCATTTAAATTTCCAAATATGTATCGAAATACTACAAATAAATTATACAGTAAGTACTAACCACTCCACGAAATGATTTAGTCAAAAATAACTCTACGCAATATTATGCGAATACGGTCATAACAAAAACTAAACTAATACCCACACTGCTTACTAAGCAATGCCGATATCTAACTTTATGACAGACTTCGTAATTCTTCACGCAGGAGTAACTAATTTTAAGATCAGTCCGTGTTGTTACCCGAAGCTGCATCAGTGACTGACTCTGGGGCAGAAATACGATTTGTATGAGACACCACGACCTACTTACTTCCTGCTGTGCCTCACCTACTTCCTTAATCCTTCCGTTCCATCGTCACTTACTTCCTTAATCCCTCCGTTCCATTCCCACCTACTTCTTTAACCCATTAGCGCCCATCATACTATGTATAGTAGGTCAAGTCCATTACAAATCATTCACTTTAGCCCTATATTCTAAATGTTTCTTTCGAAAGTTGGGCATAAAAAAGGTGTTGATATAAGGGGCAATTTACGCAATGTTTCGTTCGGTGGAGAAATAACTTCGACGTTAGGCTAATTTAGCCTCTATAGTCATCACCACCTACTTCCTTAAGCCCTCAGTTCCTTCACCATCTACTTTCTTAATCCCTCTGTTTCATCACCACCTACTTTATCAATCCCTCTGTTCCATTCCTACCTACTTTCTTAATCCCTCCTCTCCGTCACCACCCAGTTATATAATTTTTTCGCTTCTTCATCATTCAATACTATTCAAATGACCAATAATTATTTAAATTAAAGCCTCCCATTGGAAATTTGGAGTAAGAAACCTGATGTGGAAGACACAAACTCGAGCAATTTTTATAATAAAATTTATACATCAAGAAGAAGCCTTTATGTTCTAAAACTGTGACTTCCGGCAGGTAGTATTCTGCACTTCGAGCTGTTGGTAATTGCTGTTAACTAAAACAGATATTAAGAGCTACAACTGATGATAACTGCTAGTTGGGTTTGTCAAAGAGAAGCACCTGAGCAGCGCTGGTCAGCAAGAGGGCGCATGCGTCGCGGGCGCGGTCGGGCTGCTGCCCCTGTGTCACCCTGGCCTGCACCTGCTGCTGCCCCTCCTGCAGCTGCGACACCACGGCCCGCCGCCACCCTACGATCAGACCTGAGGGATAAACAATGTAAGGTAGTCAAGAGAGCTTCAACAAATGTACTCTATCTGGGAGACAGAGGGCCACTATGGCGTGTTCCTCCTCTGTCAGTAAAGTAGCCAGCTATGGTGAACTTTGTCCTGACGGAGAAGTTCCAACTTGTCCACCCTGGCCTCTCTACACTCCATGCCACAATCTAAGCATAATTCAGGCGGGCGTCAATGATATCCCTTGAACATTGAAAGGACGATGATCGCTGCTTTGGAGTTTACACCTCAGCTCGCTGCTAGCGAGAGGGTTGCAAGTAGAGATAGAAAGGAATAATGAATATAGGTTAACGAAAAAGTCATTAGGTCACATCTGTAGCCTCCAACTCGCTCGAATGTAAGATGAGGAGTCCACATGAGGAAGAAAAAATTAACAGTATGATATCGTGTGTGATTAGTAGAGAATGAAAAAAATTTATGAAAAACCATCACGATACGAAAATATGTTGAAAGTAATACGGTAAAATTGCAAGGAAAACAGCAGGTTTACTTGTTCAGCAGCAACAAGGATTTTAAAAAACTGAAACTCCAGTATTGCCTAAAAACGAAATTAAAAGGATAAAACGAAGTAATAGGAGAGAAGAAGGTGGTCACAGTCGGTCATCTGACTTAACCACTAGCGATTAAGAATAAAAGAATGATGAATAATGAAAAAAGCTATCTTTGACCAGGAAGGGCTCCACACCAAATTTCCGTACCTAGTGCATTTAAAATAGCGCTGAATCACTTGAAGCCCAACTCACTGACGGCAAGGTTTTAAGGTTATCAGGTACTCACAAACATCAAGTTCAAAACTCTAGAACAACCAAGAAAAATAGACAGATAACTTCATGCTGTCCGTCCAAACATATGGTTGTATGAAAGGTGAGAAGATGAAGAAAACAACAATATGTACTTTCAATGATTCCAAATGACAGCATGAACAAATATGTATAAGAAAAGAAATACAATATTATTGATCGATAATATGCTCCAATCTCGAGAGAGGGAGAGGGAGAGAGGGAGAGGGGGAGAAGGAGAAGGGGAGAGAGAGAGAGAGAGACAGAAGAGATAGAAATGTACGCAGGCGCACAGACATGCTAGATAAACATCCAGATAGAAGATATTATAAAAGACAAAATCTGTGTTCAGGTTTACGAGGCTCGGGCTAACAGGTTTGAAAACCCAAGCTAATCAAACAACTGAAAGATGAGAATGAAAACATTAGCGGACAAGGAAATGAAAAGGAAAATGCTGAAGAATTTATCGCATTATACAGAAAGTGACATCATAGCTAGCAACGCAGTAGAACAACATATATAATGCAATAAGAAAACAGAAGTTGTAGTACCAGCACAGATGGACATGAAACATGGTATAAGGTTGGTACAAAAGTTTTTGCCGATTTGTAAGCTCAATTTTGAGAATGAAAAATAGTCATTTTTGAAGAATTTATTCAAAACAATAACATCCTTGGGCTTCTATGACCTGATTCCATCTGTCAACGAGTTTATATATACCTCGTTTGTAAAAATTTTTAGGTTTTGATGCAAAATATGAATCTAACTCATTTTTAATCGCTTCCCGTGATGTCAACCTAAGGCCATTTAAATAGTTCTGTAATCCTCGAAATAAGTGATAATTAGAAGGGGTGAGGTTGGGAGAATATGCTGGATGGGGCAAAACCTCCCAATCAAGTTCTTCTAGGAGAACTTTGGTCTGTCGCGGTATGTGGGCTCGCAACAAGAAACACGTTGGCACAGGTTCTCAGAAGCCTGTTTGCGTGGAACCTATTTTCCGAATACTGAAACCTTTCCCATTTGTTTCAGTTGGCGTACCACGGTTGTATGTGTCATATCAAATTAGTTAGCCGGTTTTCTCGAGGTTACTGTCGAATTTTCAGTAACAGCGACTTCCAACAACACCAAATCAAGCTTTTTTTGGGCGACCACTTCTAACCTCGTTTTTCAAATTGAAATTTCCTTTCCGAAAACGGGAAAACTACCACCTGCAAGTTCTCTCCTTCACAGCATCATTTCCATATGCACTTTGAACGTTTTGTGCTGCAGCACTTGCACTGAAACCTCTATGAAACTCGTCGAGTGCATGTCTGATATGTTCTTTAGTTGGGTTGAACATAGGTGCAAATAATGCAGTAAAATATGAATGATCCCTTAATAGTCTGAACGAAAGCGGTTTAAATTACTCGTGATATTATAAATCAGCAATATAAATAGATATAATATCAATTTAGATACTTTAAAATTCTTCTCTTCAAAATCGGCAACAACTTTCGCACCAATCTGATACATGACAATGATCACAACCTGGCGATACGAGGAGTAGCAATGAAGAGATCCAGCAAGGCAGAGGCGCAACAAGGCCGAAAGGCTCCACCTCCATAATTTATTATAACACAGCCGCGCATTCAAACACCGCCTCAAGTCTCGCACACAGAGAAAATTCAGAGAAATTGATATATTCTTTGGAATAACATTCTTAGCTTCAAGAGCCCCACCGTTATTGGAGAGCCGCGCGTCTGAGTGCTCAGAGAGCGCGGGTGGCTCAGAAAAGGTCTCGGTCAGGAACCGCACCGACGGGCCAACCTGTTCCCCCGGCTCCAGGTCCTCGCTGTACACCTTCAACAGATACCTGCACCACAGAAATAGTATAAGTAGAAGTAGTAGTAATTTAAGAGGGGCATCTTAGTGAAAAGATTGAATGCATGGTACGACGAAACTAAGCGCAACTTGGTAGGTAAAATTATATTTAGAATACATTATATTCTTGTATTTTTCTCATTTTTTCGAATGAATGGCGTTTCAGGGGTTAAATAACGTATTTTTGCATTTTCGACCCAAATCGACCTCCTCTTCCAGTTTTCATACTAAAACAAAAGTAAATGAAGTTTTGGAAAGAGAAAATTAATATCTACAAACGATCGAGTTCCTTTTTTGCCACCATAAGCATCACAACTCAAAAACCGAAAATCAAGAATTGTAATCATTTTCACTAAGATGCCCCCCTTAAGTTTGCTAGAACTTCAGTGGTTCAGATTATATCGCGCCGGAGGTCTCACAATTCAGACCCCAGATCATCCATTACATCACCTGAACCATGCCTTCTGCACCATAGAAGGCACGGTTGCCTGACACGAGATAAACTGCTAGCCTCACACAATGCCTGCATGTTGAAGCAGCACGTGAATGTCATACGATAATTTCCTTAAAACAATTGAAACAAACGTAAAAGACCTTCACCTTCTCACTCACATCGAGTTCGTCCAAGCCTAACTGTTTATTTACACCATAAGCATTACATGTTCATAAAAAACATGGTAAAACCACAGAAAATCCAACGTAACTAAATGGTATCGTTATTCATCGAGTGTAGACATACAGTATCAGGTTTAAAAACAATTTTGTGTTCTAGTTTGCATGGTTAACACTATGACCAAAACACGCAACAAGATAACACGAAAAATGATTTGAGCTCTTATTCTAAAAGTGAACTTGGAGAACTCTTGTGGGCAGGATATCATCAATCAAAGTGTATTAATGTAACTCTAGTGACTGCCGCGTCCTCCACATGCTATGATGAAGCCGCATCCCAGCACTGTTAAGAGCTGTCCAAACGACGCACGTACCCATCTTAGAAGACATAATGGTGACCTTTATTTTTCAGCCCAGTTCTCAGAGAAACATTTTATGAACCTCTCAGCAGAACGGGAGCAGCTCATTATGGAGATCCTCTTTGTTGAGGGTTACCAAGAGAACACGAGGTAGCAACTTCCGATTACAAGTCAGCCTCACTCAAATTGCATGAAGCTGCCATTTCATTCGCAGCAAGACACAGCAAATGTGGCAGCGCACTGATACAGCGGTGGAAAACTGAGGATGAACCATTAAATTCATCATGAACACCTAGCGAGGAGCTTGACTGAGAGATAGTATAGATAGTTATTTCACTCCATCAATAGAGGCCAGAGCCGAGGTACATTATTACTGCTATAAATTATTATAGATGAGTATAGGTAACTATGCCATTGAATGACACCAGATGCCAAACCTCAGTATCCATTTACTATGCAAGTGTGAAGAGAAAGTGGCGCACCTGGCGACCTGGAGCCACATGACTGTGTTCTCCCCCTCATAGGTCTGGGTGGCAGTGGTGGCGGTAGCAATGCGGGGCAGGTTGGAGCTAGCGAGGTAGCCGTGCCCTCCACACGCCAGGCGGCATGTGTCGCAGCCGTCTGAGCAGTCTGTCGCACACAGCGCCTTCAGTCCGCACGACAGCGCGTGCAGCTACGCGGTGCGGGAACAACCAATTTAAGATCTAGAAATTTTAGTGCGAAGGTGACTAAGTGAGAAAAGTGGGGATGAAAATAAATCATGAGCAGGAGAGAGAGTACAATTGTGAGCTAGGCCTGACACGCTTGTTGAAGTTCAGGTGAAACACCGACACATATCTGGTGGCACTTAGACTGAGTACGGTGGCTTACACGAGTCTTGCACTCAATACTGCACGAATTAAGTACACATACAAACTTCCAAGGGCAGCAGATTGTGTAGAAAAAAGAAGTAAAGCGATAAAGATAAACACGGCTTCAGCAAACGAAATTTTCACCAAAAAATGAAATGAAATGAAACAAGATTTCATTTTTTGACGATACACGCATCCGTAAAACGAAAGCATTCCCAACGAATGGCGTGAACACTTCAACAAATGAACCACAAAATCTGCTAGCACAGTTTTGTCCCACGCTACACTAAAAATGAAGAAGTAATGTAATCTCACGAAATGGTACAGCAGGAGGTTGTGCGTCCTACATAGTGTCCAAGACAAATGTCATAATTGTCTAATCAAATAATACAGCATGATTTATTTATTCTTTGTTGATATCATAAAAAAAAATATATAAGCCTGCATTTATCCCTTTTTCTAGTAATGCAGGAAAGTGACTCATAAAAAATGAGAATATTAATTTGAGGATAAGGTTCTCAATTCCCTCGATTCTGAGGCATTGTAGTGTTGAGTTTCAGCTGCAGCGCCTAGGCGACCTCCAGGTTTGTGTTGAAGCTCAAAGTCACGCACACACCACACGCTTGTTCCTCAGTCACATTGTGATCCAGCTGCTGGACTCACAAATGTGATGCTCATTTCTCAATAGTAAACTATAGTTTAGGTATTGAAGGCTTATTTATCACAACACTATGGACTGAAACTTCACCAGAGATTCTTCTCAAAATATCAGTAGGTGTTTCTGACTTTTTTACTTGGTTGTCACCTTATCCGAAACTCTTTAGTGTTTAATTCTTTTGGGGAATATGCAAGGACTACAATCCCCTCTTGAACAACACCGTCAAAACGTGAATTCGATCAAAAATTAGAAAAACAATGAATCGTTGCTTTCCTGACATGTATTTACACATTCATCCCGCTAAAAAATTGTAAAAATAGTCCTATCGGAGGAAATTCCGTACTGGTCGAAAAAATGTTTTAGAAGAAAATAAAACCATGAAATTTCTTAAACTGTCGTCTCTCCCCTCACCTCCTAAGTCCCTCCATTCCAGAGGAAGGAAAATTTCGTATGGTTTCAAAACTTCCACTACAAGAAAATAAGACAAAGTTTCTTAACGTTTCAGTCCTCACCCTCCTCCTCCTACTCCTACTCCCTCCCCTTCATACTCACCTCTGGCAAGAGCGCGAGCTGCCCCTCTTTGAGGTCGTGGGTGACGGCGTTGTAGGTGTCCCAGAGACGCCTGGCAGAGAACATCACAGCAAAGACGGTCGCAATCTGCGGCAGCAACTTGTGTTGCTGCGTCTGATAGTCCAGCACCTGCACCTCACCTTCTCTGCACACATCACAATAGAAATCAATCTAATAACCCAGGCAATAATATAAATCAACCTAAAAACTAGTATCTTTCGTGATGAGGCATGAACACTAGGAATGTTTTGCTAGCGATAAAAGTTAAGCATGAAAATGATTGAGAGGAACAATCTGAAAAACGTCAAATGTGAACCTACGTTTATCTTCAACAATAAATCTGGGCCGATTTATTACCACTCTTAAATAGGGAAAATAATTATTTTCAATTTCAAGAAACTATGTCTATAGTAGAACACTCATTTCCGAGCACGTGATCAATAAAGTATTTAAACAAATTATACTGTAAAATATTTAGTTAATGTATTAATGTATTATTTAATTGTACTATTTTAACATACGTTCAATTAATTTTCAGTGAAGGAAGATGCTTCTTAAACTGAGCGATTTCTGCTATTATTTAGAGACGGGCAGAATTCAAATAAAAACTTAGGAATGTTTACTGAAAGATTGTAAGTTGGCATTGGTCCAGGTAATGGTCATTTGCCTGCACGGACAGTCAATATCTTCCTCAAATATTCAGGAACATAACTTGTGAATGAAACAAGGCTTGACAGCACACGAACTTACAGGAATGGCTGGAGGAACATGCACGCAATTATACTATTAACCATGTCCTCGTTATATTATCTGATATCTTTTGTAAATGATGTTATAAAGATTTCCAGACCTACCTCGAAAGTCAAGACAGATGAGGCTTCAGCTACAATGACACATATGTAAGAACAACCTTGCCATTTACTCGTACAAAGAGGCAAGTTCGAAAGTATAGTACTCATCATTATTTTAGAGCTAGTATCACATATTCCAGTACGTAGATCATTTTCACAAGCAAAACAGGCTCAATTCGATGTAGGTACACTAGGACTTTTTCCAAGATCATTCTATTTAGAGGACCAAGAAGAAATGGGCAGCAAAGAGGAATTACAAACTCCACTGACCCTGGCACCATCTCTGACTGTCTCCGCACAGCTGAGTAGCGAGTAGCAATTGTCACAGCCCGCTGCAGCTGGCGACCAGCATCGAAGCAAATGGCGACTCTGACGAACACCATCGTGCCATACGTGAGCTTGCTATTGGCTGGCTTGATGTAGTCGCCCGCCTCAAAATATAAGTAATAATAAGCAAGTTTGCTAATCAATGACAGATGGAAACCCACCCTATAACTAAGAAGCATTAAATGGAGATTTTGTTGGGAAAGAAAATTACTACAGAATTGTTATACAAGGCAGATATTCTTGCAGGAATTGTAATTTTAATTATTATCTTAAGATTTTAATTTCACTAACCACATGAAACAAATGGCGCCAACATGAAGTAATTTGAACTATCACGAATCTAAAATGAAACTGAGCAGAAGTTTCTTCTCCATGAAAGAAAAAAGTTGGATTAGAATTTGAGAGTAGAGAGTTTATGCCATCGGAGTGTTCACGTAGAAAGCCTCAGGATATTAGTAACAGAATCTTATTTGCTAACGATGATTTAATAGCTCTTAAAATGTGATTTATTAAATATAAACCAAAATACATCTAAAAATATGTGTAATATCCGAAACGGTATGTGCCTGTTAGACCCAGAATTTTTCTTATTTATAAACTTTTACAGGTTAAAAATTTGTTATTACCAATGTTATTAATGTGCTCGTGATGAACATGGTTAATTTACACCAATTTTAAATAGCAAATTAATTTTTCTTGAAAATGCTCCTCGTGGGTCCGTAGGTCTGTCTGGGGTTAAGCAGTAAAGAGATCAAAGAAGTGTTTGAAAGCAAGACCTGCTCACCTCTGTGACCTGAGCGTGCTGCATGAGCATGTGTGACCGGGGCACGCGTACTTGATCCAGCCTCAGGAAGCCGTTGTCTTGACTGTTGGACCCAAGCCGAGGGCCGATCTCTCCCACCGTAATGCCTGGAATGTGAGTAAGTAGGGGAGGTGATGACAAGTGAAGTGCACTTGTCAAAGATAACACTGGTGAACGTGATTTTTGTCTTACGAGTACCAATAGTTGTACTTAATGCAGATTTTTATCAAGTTTTCAAATACGTATTCGGAATTTCTCCATCACCCACAGTTTTTTTATATTTCGAATTCAATTTTTTGAAATAAACGTTTTTTCGTCCATCTATCCATTGTAAATTGACAACTCTTAGAACATCATCAATGTGATGAGACCAAATAAACTTACTCAGGTGCAGGTTTAGACATGTATAGACATGTACAGTCATGCACAAACATGATGTGTTGTAGTACGCATTCATCAGAACGATGCCAGTTGTACAATAGCCGTGAACGAGTGAACACGTCATCGTGAGTGCTTTGTGTATCTGAATTATTGTGTATTACATTTTTACTAATTAATTTGAATTAGGCATTGGTTGCAAAATGCCTAGAGTTTGTTTAAATCATCCTAATAATTCTTGCTATATATGTGGCGAAGTCACACTCAAGTCCCAAGGCGAAACCTTACTCCATTAGTGAAAAAGTGTTATGAACTTTATTTTGAATGTAAAGTGGGCGACCAAACAAGGACCTGGGCCCCACATACCTGTTGTTTATCGTGTTCTAGATGGGCCCCATACCAAAGCCTCCAGAACATGTAACATTAGATGAAGAGAGTTCAGATTCTGATGAAAGTGAGGAAGAAGAAAACACATATTGGTGATACAACGTTTGAACAAAGTTGTTCATCTGAGCCTCATTTATTGACTCAAGAAGATCTAAACGATCTCGTACGTGACTTAAAGTTATCCAAAAACCAATCTGAAATGCTTGGTTCCCGGTTAAAAGGATGGAATCTTCTTCAGAAGAATACAATGATATGTACTTATCGTAATCGTCATTCGCAATTTGAAAACTATTTTTCTGAAGAAAATGGCTTAATGTTTTGTAACGACATTCCTTTACTTATGGAGACATTTGGTATTGTACATAACCCCACAGAATGGCGTTTGTTCATTGATGCTTCTAAAATTAGTTTAAAAGCAGTGCTTCTGCATAATGACAATAAACTCCCATCTGTTCCTGTAGCTCACTCCGCTGGTATGAAAGAAACATGTGAAAATTTTAAATTTATATTGGAAAAGCTTCAATATGCAGTGCATGAATGGAATGTTTGTGGAGATTTGAAGGTAATCGCACTTATTCTTGGTCTGAAGCTTGGTTACACAAAGTACTGTTGTTTTTTGTGTCACTGGGATAGTAGAGACAGAAAAAACCATTACATTATAAAAGAATGGCCTAAACGCGAATCATTCATTCCTGGACAGAAAAATGTGAAACATGACGCATTGTGTAATCCTAAAAATGTGTATCTACCTCCGTTACATATCAAACTAAGATTAATGAAAAATTTCGTGAAAGGCATGGACAATACCACTCATGGTTTCATGTACTTAAAACAAAAGTTTCCAAAAATTAGTGAAGCAAAAATTAAAGAAGGAAAATTCGTGGGCTCACAAATACGATCACTAATGCATGATGAAAAGTTTGAGAAATTATTGAATCCACTGGAGAAAGCAGCTTGGCATGCATTCAAAAAAGTTACTCACAGTTTTTTGGGAAATCGAAAGGCGGAAAATTACCGTGATATTGTCAACGATCTTATAAACATTTGGGTTGTCACATGTCTTTAAAAGTACACTTCCTGCACTCACACCTAGATTTCTTCTCTGAAAATCCTGGCGCAGTGGGCGATGAGCACGGCGAACGCTTTCATCAAGAGATTGCAGCGATTGAAAAGAGGTATCAAGGCAAATGGAATCCTAATTTGTGAGCCGATTATTGTTGGACCATTAAGAGGGTTGCTTCACAGGCGACATAATACAGAAAATGTTCATTTCCTACTTTCCAGATGAGTCATAATGTTTAAATATTGTGAAGTTAAGAATTCAGATAATATTAAAAACTGTTCGAAACTATAAATGCCTCTCTTGGAAGCCTTACGTGATGGTGAAAAACCGATATCATATTTGAATTCAGGAGAAAAAATACTATTAGAATCACATATTTTTTTCTCTGGGGCAGAAAAAAATTTCATTTTTGTTCCTCAGTGTAATTACTCTCCTACAAAACCACGCTACGACGCACGCCTTATCGTCCCACTAATCATGCCTCTGCTCCTACTCACACCCCACAAACACTGACCTCCTCTTATCTATGACTTCATCTGCAACTAAACTCTCAGGGTGCATTTGTTTATGTTAGATTCACTGCATTCAATTCATAATCTCCAACCAATGAAAACCATACCTCAGCGAGACCAAAATTTGGGCCAGTTCAGAAACACTGGCACTAGGATTTTGTTGAGGCGAAGAGGACTCACCAGGCAGAGACTTGTGAGTGTCGAGGTCCCTCAGCTGGACTACGAAGGCGTGCGGACCCCGACACTGGCCCCCCGTGTACAGCTGAGCCATCACTACAGCGTGGTTGGCGGTCTTGCCCACTGCACGCACACACAATAATGATGATCATGTGCAAGGCTCACGCACACACATTAATGATGAACAAACACACGAAACACGCACACATAATAATGATAAACAAACACACGAACCACGTACACGTGCCAGATTGTGGCTGCCATTAATAAGACATGCTTACGTCCTCCAGGCCACCACTTGGAAGACGTGACGGTGGGGGAGTGTAGGATGAACTCTGTGGTGGTTGGATCATAAGTGGCGGTAGTCTCCAGCCCACGTAGGAAGGAGCCGTGCCCCAGCTCCGTCTGTGCCAGGCCAGAGTATCAGTTTCAATCTTAAACTAATGCCAGTTATTGCTTCTTTATCATCAGAATTGTTAGAGTCGTTTTAGTATTTTTATGATTTGTATCCCCACAAGCGTAATTTTGATTATCATGATTTTTATAACTATGACATAGTAAATATAAAGACATTGTTGTCTTTATCTTTATGCAGTGCGGATCAAAGGGCTAAAGCAATAATAAAACGATGCTTAAAATTGTTTTACTTTGACCCTTGTTTGTAATTCTCATTAGGCAACAAGAAAAATTATCGAATTTGACAGAGAAATAAAAAATAAGTCGCAAGTGAGAAATGAAGGCTGAAAATTAGGCAAATAGGATGTAGTAACTGGACTATGAATAGTACAGTTTCACTGACCTATACTATACATATGTTGTAGAACTAAGATAAAATGGTATTACAAGTTGAAATGGATTCAATTAGAATGTGTTTGTGTGTATCAGAAGAACTAAAATGAACTTTCAATTAATTCTGGTCAAATTAAAGGTTAAAATGTTAAACATGAAGTAATATTTGGCTGTCTAGTCCTTCATGTTGCACGTTACACCCTTGCTCCCGGCTACTGGCTGACTGCACATGTTGGCTCAGACTCGCATACTCAAGTACACCCTGCACTAATGGTAGTATGTAATTGATTTACAAAATCTCATTCAGAAATTTGAATAATCCATACTGAAGACATGATCTTTGGACAGAAGTAGAGGTGCCAATGATCTTACTGGCCCAGGCACTGCTGATCATTAATTAATTAATGAATCGAATTAAACCCAGGTCCCCCAATCATAATATAATAATCTCATCAATTAAATTCATCTGAGGCCAAGCTAACCCTTAATCAATAACCCAGCTTCCCATCCTGAGCAAAAATGCCGAGGATCTCCTTAGCCCAAGCCCTGACTATCACTGATTAATTAATTTAAATAATCTCAGGCCCTGCTAATCGTTAATTGATTATGATGTCTTCAAACCTGAGCATAGGTGCCGATGATATCCCCAGCCCAGGCTCTGCCGACCCAGTGTGCCATCTGATCGTGTGAGGCCTGGCTGACCAGAGCAGGCAGGAACATGACGTAGTGCAGAGCCAGAGGGTTGCCGTCCTTGTTAATTGCTGATCCTAGCCCACTCCCCATCAGCATCCTGAGGGCATGTGTGCTGCTACATGGCTGAGCAGCATGAGGTGCACAGGTGTGTACACCTCATGCACAACTGTGCATAAAACTAGTAACACAACACCAGACAAGTGCCAGAAAAAGTATGTAATTCAACAAAAGCTCTGTAAACCTACATCTTCATGCTACATAACCTGTTCACTACAGTGCATCCTATTCAACTTGTTTTTCACACACTCAACTTGACACTCGTGACTTCCAGCTTATGTATGCCTGAAGACTCCATCTCTTCTCTCCTCCAAATGATTTTATAACTATAGATACCTTAAATCATGATTGGGTGCTCTGGCTCCTTGTTCATTCAAATTGGAACTAACAAGCTTCTTCATTTTCTCCAGTTTCATTGAAAGACAATAGGAAAAGCAATATGTATTCTTATGCAAATATCTGTAATATATTACATAGCATTTTCTGATACTTTCTCATGAGAAAATAGTTTTTGTATCTTCATCAACTGTCAGATCAGTAGCATACAAAAAATCTCTCCCATACACCATCATCTAATTTTAAAATCAAAAGTTAAAAGCCTGTTATAAACTTCAACAGATTGAAAATTTAGCATTAAAACTGACCTGATCCCTTCCATCTGCCCAGAGATGCTCTGCACTATCGGGTCTGAGAGGAAGCAGCGAACCATCGCACAAGCCTTCCTCAGCTCATTGCTGTATCGCTCACTGTGACTAAGATAATCCACAGGGACATCATCCGTGAACAGCGGACTTGACAGAAAGTAGTCTTCTGTAAAATTATCATCTCTCATTACTGATTTATGCTCTGAGTCAAAACACAATTCAGAATAATCTAGGTAGTAGAAAAGAGGCAGTGAAGGACTTACTGAATAATGAATGACCACAGAGGCTGCATAGATGAAGGTATTATACAATTAAACCTTGTAACTAAAATTGAAAGAAGTCAACAGATAATTATATTGACACCTAGCTCATTAAATGGCAAAGATCAACAGAGTTTCAAACTTTAATTCATGTACAATTCCAATTTGCATTCCAACAATTTTAACTGAATGCCACAGCATTACAGTTTTCTTCATAAGCTTTGAATTATTTGCACAAATAATTAACACAATTTCCTCAAAGTAATTAATATTTGTGAACACAATCCAAGTTTCATATTATATATAGACCCACAGTGTAGTAAAAATACACAGAAACAATAATTACAGTAATTATACATAAACAAAATTGCAATGGAGAATACATACAAAAGTAAGTATACTATTCAAAAGATAACTTTTTACCAAGTTCATGCCGGAGCTTCGTGTTTTCTGCACCATTGTCCAGCAGGTGTGTTATCTCTAGTTGATTAAACCTGTTTGGGAGAAGGATAGCATTCCATTAGAAGAGATTGCATTAAAAAATAACAATGAATGCTCTAGATTATTTAAATTGTAGTTTGAAAGTTAAATTTGTTTGGCATCAATGATAGCACATTTTATATCAAAAATACTGAACATTTCAAACTTAAGTCAAATGTTTTTTCATATTGACATTGAAAGGCATTCATGATCATATTTTTATATCTCTAATTAACTCTAGGAGCATTTCTAATTTTGCATATAAAGGAAGAATACATGCACATGCACTAAGCATGATGTGTTGATTGTTCTACAGTTGGTAGAATGAAAAGAGCTCATTATTTGTACAAGCAGTTATGTATAAAAGTGATTTAGTGCTTTATAGTCAGTTAAGTACTAAAGAGTTTGTATGCCTCATAATCAGTCACATATACAAGAAATTGCATGTGAAACAGTCACAGCTCTACACAAAGTTCTCCATGGATAAGATATTCTATAGTCAGGTAATTGCAAGTTATGTGCAGTAGCTTCAACATAATGGAAATATAACACTATCCAAAACATTTAAATTTAAATAATTATTGTTTTATTATTATAGAGTAGCAGAATATGGAAGATAGAAATAAATTCTAGTTAACATAGGAGTATGCATTAAATATTTATGGTGGCCTGAATAAAATCAGATGATAATAGCATACATGATAGTTCAACAGTGAATGAAACCTACTTAGGGATGAAAATAAATAAAAATTACCTCATTAATAGGCAAACCAAACTTTGCATCACAAAGCACATAAATTTCATACACTTTTAATGCTAGTTTTGCAGGTTCAAAATTATTTTTGCCAATGGCTATGTACATAGCAGATTTTAAAGTTTAAAGTTGATACTCTACACTGGTTTTAAACCCTATCTTCTTTCTTAAATTTTTTATTTCATGCCCATTAAAGACCTATCTAGTTTTTAAAAAATTAATATTTTACTTTTATTTTTAAAAACTCTCATTATAAACAAGCATAAGCAAAACACCCTAATTAAATCATTAAAATATATTCTCTATTGCCTACATTGTTAATTCTCTTCAGAAAAACTTATACAAACTTTATCTGAAAACCACAATACAAACTTTGCTGGGGTGTTCTAGAATTTTAATCCCATTTTCAGTCTTCCATAGTCATTATATTTTTAAATAAATGACAAAAACAATTTATAGACTAAAACAATGCAGCTGTAATGCTGAAACTCTCTGAAGGCAATTTCAAAAAATAAAAATAATTAACTACAATAATAAGATCTCTCTCCAACCCTTGCATAGAAAATTACATTCCTAAATCATAGATTCATCAGAGTAATTAATGGTAGTTGTGTCCACCATTCCATTAGAGTAATTAATAATAATGTTTTCCTAATGATACCCAGTAAATTTTGCTTGACAAAATACATATCAACCCACATAATTATACAAAAATAAAGGTTTTATTATTTAGAATAAAAGTTAAGAAATTGAGAAACTTATTGAATAAAAGTAGAAGTCATTCTCCATATATTTACCTAATGACAACTTATTCACCACAGAATAGTAATTGAAACTAAGGCCAACAGCAGTTGGAGGCTTCTGTTATGACCTTCAATTCCCTTAAAATGCACACATACCATACAGTAGTAGGGTGGTACACACATACCACAGGGTGGTAGGGAGGTACACACATACCACAGGGTGGTAGGGAGGTACACACATACCACAGGGTGGTAGGGTGGTACA
>VCRD01004637.1:30194-41273 GCA_006783055.1 Trinorchestia longiramus
TCACACGCTCTTCTTCTTCCATAGCATCACCAATGATGGCCAGCTCCTCAAAGAGTTCAACACACATTTTTAGATGATCTTGCAAATTTTGACCATTTTCCAACTTCATGTTGAACAGCTTTTTCTTCAGCCTGAATTTGTTTGCCCAAGATTTCTTCTGGAATGTGTACTGAAGTTTCCTCCAAACTTCAACAGGGTCAGTAGGATCTCCCAGCAAGTAGAGTTGACTTTGATGTACTCCCAGGACAATTGTTGCCAAGGCTAAATCTCGGCGAGATTCAAACTTCCTCCGAGCTGCCTCATCTGCGGTTGAGGATATAGTTTCAGTGCCTTGAACTATATCCCGCAGTTTTGTAAAGTTTGATTGTGCTTGGGGATATTATAAGCAACCAACTTTAACAAAACCTTATCTAACTGCCCGTGTGACCTTACTCAAGGAGAATAAAGGAATTCATCACAGGAACTTAGCTTGTATTCCAGGAAATTGGCACGAGAAATAGCTTGGAAATTCTTGGGATGCTTGAGCCAGTCCAGAGCGTCCAGATGATGGTTAGGCCAGTCCAGCTTCAGGTAAGAGGGGCCAGTCCAGAGCTATAGCGACTGCGGCTTGAAATGTTGCACCAGCACGGTAGGTCTAGTATGTGGCGTATCATTGTGCGAGTGCAGCTGGTATAATATAGTGTAGTAGGTAGGTAAGTAAGTGGGCTCCAAAGCGAGTGCACAGTCAGTGCACAGTGAGTGGGTGGCAGACGGTCCCCCAAATTCTGCACGTAATGGTGAAGTGATGAGCACATACACACGGATAATAACCACTTCACAAGTCCCATTGACAACTCTCAATATGCCAGAGTAAAGTGCAGAAGGCAGCATTTGGTAAGGATTATTATCAAGCAACTCACCATTTAATCAAGTTCTTCGTTTCACATTCTTACAATGAAGTAGGGGTTTAATTAAATTTATTTTATAAGTTATTGATAGGAGCAAAAGTCTTAAGGATTTGATTGTGGTTATTTTTAAAAACCAATTTTTGCAACATCAGGAAATTTGACATAAAATAAAAATAATAAAGTTGTCATAAAATAAAACAGAGTTCATTCTTACCCTTCAATATTCATAAATCTGAATTAAATAATAACCACAGAATAATTTAGTTTAAGGTCTTCAAAGAAGTAGCTTGTTATATCTGTAATGATACAGGATTTTTCCACATATAAAGGAAAGAAATAATAATTCTTAAGGTAAAGAAATTAGGGATAAATACTATAACTGTATGATTTTATGAAAATCTACACCTGAGTAAATTGCAGGCTAGACTTATAACTGTTTTTAGGATTTGACCTGTTCATATGAGGTCCTCTGAGAATAGTAATGAACAATGTTGAATCACTCACTATAGCACAGTCACTGATTTATCACAGTTATCTAATAGAAACAATTCCTAACACTTGATTTAGCTCTAATAATTCACAGTGAAGAAACCACACTTGAAAAATAAACATACACCAAGGAACACAGATACCACTGGAGAGTTAAACACAAAAATAAGACAAGACTGAAAATACTTAAGACATAGTATGCTCAACAGGGAATTATAACCTAACGTCACATGTTGAAGTTCAGGAGTGGCGTGGCTTGGAGAGCTACGTCTAGATAACGAGCGTGAGAATGTTGTCAGAAAAAGTTTTGATTGGGAAATACTCTCTGGCTAACGCTCTTAATATTAATATTATTATTATAATGTGCACTATATGTGCATATTCTAATTGTGAAGAGTTGGTAAAAATCACTCGAAGTTTAATCTTATTTTTATTACTAAAAATGAAGGTTATTTAATATTTGTAATTTTATAAGCTTTAAAGGGGTAGCAGGTCATGCAACAGTTTATCCTGCACAAGACACATCCTTATATGTATCTTCCATGTTGGATAATTTCTCTCGTTGAGTGGTTTCATGCAACTTTTACCACCGTTAGAGTCTGCCATGTTCTTCACACTTGCTGCACTGTGTTAAGTCAACAAACTTCTACGCTTCCTTGTAGTCACCACAGTTTGTTTCGAGACTTACTGTGTTCACTGAAGATTTATCTTTGGAGCGTGTTCTGGGCCCATAACCTTTGTTAAAAGGTTAGAAAAATTACAGGAGCGTGATTACGCTAACCAGGTTTATTTCAGTGAACACAGTATGGTTATAGTACAGACACCAATGTCTACATGGCAATGGCAGGCACAAGAATGGGACGGGAACCAGGGAACGCGCTGAGACAATGGTTCTCTACCACTAGCTGACTCTAAACGCATTCTGTTACTAGAGTATTCTTCACAGCGTTACACAATAACCTTAAACACACTAAAGTCGAACACATTCAAGGTGGAACATTTAAACATTCAACACACACTTCCCAAGCCTAACATAAAATGCGAATGTTGAATGTTGGAGGACTCTCGTAAGTTGCCCGATGATCACTTCTCCTATTATAGATTGACGACTGAATGTTGGAGATGCCAATGACTTTTGCAGGCTTGTAGACTAATGTTAAAGACGGTGTCATTGCGTCTCACTAATGTTGAAGACTGATGTTGCATGTTGCCGATATTCTTCCTTGCAAATGCAGACTGATGTTCCTCGGATGGTGATGACTCATGCAGGCTTGAAGACTTATATTGAAAACGGTATCATTGCCTCTCACTGATGTTGACGACTAATGTTGAATGTTGCCGATGTTCTTCCTTATAAATGCAGACTGATGTTCTTCGGATGGTGATGAAGCTGTTGTTGATTATATCTTCCCTTGAATTGAACTTTCTGGTGACTCTTCGATGAATTTTTCCCTCACAGTTACTTCTTTGAATGTCTCACCGCCAGTAAAGATGAATGTTTGAGTGTATTTCCGATGAGTTGACAGCACGACTCTGCCGGCTTGTCGCTATGACAGCGACAAGCGATAACAACTTTCCTTACTTCCTTCTTCCTCTGAGTCTTGAACATGAAGCCTATACCCTCTCAATGGGTGTGTTTATATATGAGTTACCCTCACTCACTTCACAAATCGGGCCTGGCGGTTGGGCCTGTCAGAAAATCCTGAGCGCCGTCTCTCCCTCGCCTATCAGCCACAGCTACTATATGGAGTTCAACATTCCTATGTTTTTGCCTCTTATATATATATAATATAATATGATATATAAAGTGAATTAACCGTTTCTTTCAGTTCCACCACCGCTGTCAACTCTACTCTTTTTCTCAGAGGATGATGTATGTTGAACGCACTCGGCTTTTCTTAACCCCTCTATGCGTCCCGCCAATACGTGGGTCGTCTTTTTCAGGGATCACCGTGAATCGGCCCACTTCGTGCGCTTCGAGGCACTTAGCGATATGCTGCCGAATCTGATATGTGTTAAATCTTAAGAGCCAAGGGCCATCTCCTTCTGCAACAGATGTAGCAAATGCCAGTGCATAGGCTCCGCAACTAGAACCGTTGTCTTGATGCTGTACGGAAATGCAACTTAACCGTATTTTTTGACCAAATTGAATCGGGCGATAAACCTTTCTTAAGTATTCTGGCGCATCATTACTCGGTTCAAGGTTCATGGAACACATATAATTAACAACTATATCCCCTTCTGCGACGGGTTCATGGCATACATTCGTTACTAGTGCCCAATGCGATCCACCTGAACCCATGGCATTTGAGCCATTTTTTTATTGTTATGCTGCATCGAGAATAATGGGTGTTGATGATTTGAATAAATGGCTGATGAACGAAGTTTAATGATTGAGGATTATATACGGCGAGTACTGAGTGTGTTGTGAAATTAGAATATTTCTTTTTGAAAAGCGTCATAAATGCATCGATTTCATCACTAGAAAACCACTAACTCGTTTCAAGAATGATTGACCTGCTTCTCATCAACAATTTAAAATCCGAAGAATGAACCCAAACTTTTTCCTTTCCTGCTGTGTTGTTATCAGAATCTGAAAAGTTTCCAATATTGATTACGGTTTCGCTGTTTTTTTCCATTTCGGTCATTTCTCGCTCTTTTTGTGCCTTTTTTAGGGGGAGACCATGAGAGGGTACTCACTCTAATTTTTTTAAGCTTCAATACATCTGCTACGTGATTTTTGTGTTTCTTTTCCTTTTCTTATGTGTCTTCCTTTGCTGTGGCCAAGTTCTTTCTACTTTTTACACCGTACGATGAGTCAGAGCGTAGCTTCCGCCTACGCCACCGTTCGACGAACTGATCGTCACCTATTTTGCTTGTGGATTTCTTTTTAACAATTTTGTAGTCATCAGCTGATTCTATGGTTCTGGCCTTAGTTTGCTTATACATTGTTGTAACAAAGGCTGGAAGTGTAATTCTTTTCTTTTGGAGAATATCTGATTTGATAATTTTCAGCTAGCCTTCCACCAAACCATTGGTCTTTGTCCCACCCTGAATTCCACACCATAGGGGCGTAAAAGGCATGCAGTATGTTACAACGTACTCCATGAATTCAAGTGAATAATATTCATTTTCCTTAGTTCCTTGCAAATACTTTTCTTTCATCACTTCTTCAGCAACAGCTTCAAATTTCTTTCCGACAGCACATTTATCCCGGTATCTACCTACATCTTCCACGATTAAAGCATGCGTTGGCTCAACAAAGTTAAGGTCCAGCGCAGGGGTTTCGCTGTTTTTATAATGCTCAATGAGAGTTTCAATGTCCTCTTCAATCCAAGGGCTTTGAATGAGCTGCACAAAGTCTCGGAACGTCGCGTATAGCTCGTTTTTGCCTTGGGCTTCAATCATAGCAGCAGAGTAGGTCATAAGTAATCGACGTTGTTTAGGCTTTCATTTTAGGTATTTTGCTTTCGCATTAACTGCAATGTTCTTCATGAAATGCGCTTTACACAGCTTTATAAGAGGGAAATGAGGATCTTCTTCTTTTGATAGAGCCCACACCCTATCCAGGTACGATGTTACCACGTTTGTTGCGATGCGACCCACCGGTGGGTCACTTAGGTTAGGTTCTGTAATTTTTTCAGATCCTTCTAGTGAATATGCGTACAAAGTGAAGTTTTACACCAATCAGGCAATCGCAACAAACGTGTTAAATCCCCTAACTGGAATGCTATCAGAATGGCATTCAAATTAGGGAAACTGTGGTCGGTTACTATGCATTTAGGAGCAAGAGCTTTACCTACTACTTTTCTGTAATTTACTAACACTTTCGCGCATATCAACAAATTGTTTGAATATGTTCATTTTGACCACAACTGTGATTGTGATGCACATTGAGGTAAATGTGATATAATGATTTTTATAGCACGGTGAACGATTAGGAATGCGTATTACGTTAGGGGAAAAAAGAGGAAAGATAACACATGAAAAAGTGCAATGAAATAGTCTAGCTGTACTCAAAAGAATCAATGAAACGATGCATTATGAGGAAGTTCTTAGCTTTAATTTGATATGAAAATGAAGTTTGTAGGATGAATAAATGAGAAGTTATTACCTAGACCGGAAGGTATAAATATCATTAGTGGAGTCCAAAATTGGTGTCGAGGATTGACGTGTCCCATGCTATTAAAGGTTGATGGTAGGAGATTTTAATTTACCCACGGCAAATGTCTATGTTATTAGCTTCAATTTGATATGTAAATGGAGTTTGTGGAATGAATAGATGAGAAATTATTACCTAGACCGGAAGGTATAAATATCGTTAGTGGAGTCCAAAAATAGTGTCGAGGATTGACGTGTTCCTTGCTATTAAAGTTTAATGGTAGGACGTTTTCATTTACCCACGGCAAATGTCTATGTTATTAGCTTCAATTTGATATGTAAATAAAGTTTGTAGAATTAATACATGAGAAATTATTAATTAGACCGGAAGGTATAAATATCGTTAGTGGAGTCCAAAACTGGTGTCGAGGATTGACGTGTCTCATGCTATTAAAGGTTGATGGTAGGAGATTTAATTTACCCACGGCAAATGTCTATGTTATTAGCTTCAATTTGATATGTAAATGAAGTTTGTAGAATGAATAGATGAGAAATTATTACTTAGATCGGAAGGTATAAATATCGTTAGTGGAGTCCAAAACTGGTGTCGAGGATTGACGTGTCTCATGCTATTAAAGGTTGATGGTAGGAGATTTTAATTTACCCACGGCATATGTCTATGTTATTAGCTTCAATTTGATATGTAAATGAAGTTTGTGGAATGAATAGATGAGAAATTATTACTAAGACCGGAAAGTATAAATATCGTTAGTGGACTCGAAAACGGGTGTCAAGGAACGGCGTCCCCCCAAGTGCGGGTGGTTAAAGAAAGAGGATTAATTTATAATTATGCAGTGAGAGGAGGTTATTAGCTTTAATTTGAGACCAAAATGAAGGTTCTACGATGCATAGGACGAAAATAATGATTAAAACTGTTCGTTTCAAGAATTTTTCTGGAAATCTCAAGATTTTTAAGTTCGGGTCGAGTTCGGTGTCGAGATCGGTGTCGAGATTTTCCCTCCGGTAGAGTTAAACACAAATTAAGACAAGTCTGAAAATACTTAAGACATAGTATGCTCACCAGGGAATTCTAACCTAACGTCACATGTTGAAGTTCACGAGTGACTTTGCTGGGAGAGCTATGTCTAGATAACAAGCGTGTGAATGTTGCCAGAAAAAGTTTTGATTGGAAATACTCTCTGGCTAACGCTCTTAATATAAATATTATTACAATAACGTGCACTAAGTATGCATGTTTTAATTGGAAAGAGTTGGTAAAAATCACTCAGAGTTTAGTCTTATTTATATTACTAAAAATGAGGAATATTTTAATACTTGTTATTTTATAACCTTTAAAGGGGTAGCAGGTTATGCTACGCCTATAAATTGTTTTCCTTAACTCGCAGTGCACTCCAATGTACGTAAAAAAAATTACTTATGATGAATCGCTGCACTCTTTACAAATAAAAATTTCGTGTGTTATCCATGAAGTAAATAGCAATCTGGATCTAACAGCAATTCAACTAGCAAAAACTTTACAACAACGCTTCCCCCCTCATCCTACTTCAGTTGCTACTGCTCTGTCCAATATCCATTTAATAATCAACCAGTTATTTGAACTAAATTCTTTCATAAGTATATATTATCTGACGCAGATGACTTCCACCCGAGTCCCCACTTAAATCTCAGGGCAAGGCAATGTTAGTAAGAGCGTTTGTTTTGATGGATCTCTGTATCCTTTATAAATAAAGAGCTCACACGTTATCCACAAATTAAATAGTGACGTGACTCTTACGGCAACACAACTGCAAAAAATCCTAGAAAAACGTGTACCACCTAAACCGACATCAGTCTCCACTGTTCTATCCAACATTCAGTTTATAATTGAACAGCTATTCAAACTAAATGTTGTTAGAAGGTTAGAAAAATCACAGGAGCGTGATTACGCTAACCAGATTTATTTCAGTGAACACAGTTTGGTCATGGTACAGACACCAAGGTCTACATGGCAACGGCAGGCACAAGAATGGGGCCGGAACCAGAGTACGCGCCTAGAAAATGGTTCTATACCACTAGCTGATTCTAAACGCATTCTGTTACAAGAGTATTCATCACAGCGTTACGCGGTAATCTTAAACATACTGAAGTCGAACACATTCAAGGTGAACATTTAAACATTCAACACTCCTTCTCACATTGAATGTGGTTCTCAAAGGAAACTACACCTAGCTTACTTCTCAGCCTAGAGAACTTCTCGGCACTTAGACCCTTAGTAAACATATCGGCAAGCATATCATTCAAAGGACAATACATGAGATCAATTTCCTTATTCCTTACAAGATCGCGAACATAATGAAATTTGATATCAATATGCTTACTTCTACCATGATATTTGGGATTCTGGGCGAGACAGATGGCGGATTGGTTATCTTCATTTACAACCATGGGGCCACCTGTTTTAAACTCCAAATCATCAAGAAGTTGCTTCAACTAAATTGCCTCTTGGGCAGCACCAGCTAGAGCAACATATTCAGCTTCAGCTGTTGAGAGAGCAACACAATACTGTTTGACAGATCGCCAAGTTATCACTGAGTTACTCAAAGTAAAACAGTAACCCGAGGTCGACTTTCTATCACTTCTGTCACCAGCCCAATCCGCATCTGAATAACCAACACATTTATCAGAGCAGTTACTGTACAAGATACCTAACTCAGAAGTACCTGTAGCATGATCTGCTACCCCTTTAAAGGTTATAAAATAACAAGTATTAAAATATTCCTCATTTATAGTAATAAAAATAAGACTAAATTTCGAGTGATTTTTACGAGCTCTTTACAATTAATACGTGCATATTTAGTGCACATAATAATAATAATATTTATATTAAGAGCGTTAGCCAGAGAGTATTTCCAATCAAAACTTTTTCTGGCAACATTCTCACGCTCGTTATCTAGACGTAGCTCTCCCAGCAACGCTACTCGTGAACATCATCATGTGACGTTAGGTTAGAATTCCCTGAATTTGGGGGACCGTCTGTAAAGTTTGGTTGTGCTTGGGGAATTTTTAAGCAACCAACTTTAACAAACCTAATCTAACTGCCCGTGTGACCTTACTCAAGGAGAATAAAGGAACTCATCCACAGGAACTCAGCTTGTATTCCAGGAAATTGGCACGAGAAATAGCTTGGAAATTCTTGGGATGCTTGAGCCAGTCCAGAGCGTCCAGATGATGGTTAGGTCAGTCCAGCTTCAGGTAAAAGTAGCCAGTCCGGAGCTGTAGCGACTGTGGCTTGAAATGTTGCACCAGCACGGTAGGTAAGTAAGTGGGCTTCACAGCGAGTGCACAGTCAGTGCACAGTGAGTGAGTGGCAGACGGTCCCCCAAATTCTGCACGTAATGGTGAAGTGATGAGCACATACACACGGATAATAACCACATCACAAGTCCCATTGACAACTCTTAATATGCCAGGATAAAGTGCAGAAGGCAGCATTTGGTAAGGATTAATATCAAGCAACTCACCATTTAATCGAGTTCTTTGTTTCACATTCTTACAATGAAGTAGGGGTTTAATTAAATTTATTTTATAAGTTAGTGATAGGAGCAGAAACAAATTATCATTGGCAGAAGTCTTTAGGATTTGCTTGTGGTATTTTTAGAAACCAATTTTAGCAACATCAGGAAATTTGACATAGAATAGAAGTAATGAAATTGACATAAAATAAAACAGGGTTCATTCTTACCCTTTCAACATTCATAAATCTGAATTAAATAACCACAGAATAATTTAGTTTTAAAATCATTGCAATAATTGTCACGACAGTTTCTAGTGATTAATGAGATAAGTGCTCACTTATTTTTAATGAAATAAATGCTAAATCATATTTAATGAAATAAATGCTAACTTATATTAATGAAATAAATGCTAACTGATATTAATGAAATAAATGCTAACTGATATTTTCATGTGCTATTACAGAGATATAAATGGTACATTGAGTGATACCGTTCATGCTAAATTACCTCGGTTTTCTAATCTCTAGAAACAATTCCTAACACTTGATTTTGCTCTAATAATTCACAGTGAAGAAACCAACACTTGATACTCTAAACATCACCAAAGAACACCGATACACCGGCAAGTTAAACACAAAAATTAGACAAGACTGAAAATACTTAAGACATAGTATGCTCACCAGGGAATTCTAACCTAACATGTTGAAGTTCAGGAGTGGCGTTGCTGGGAGAGCTATGTCTAGATAACGAGCGTGAGAATGTTGCCAGAAAAAGTTTTGATTGGGAAATACTCTCTGGCTAACGCTCTTAATATTAATACTATTATTATAATGTGCACTAAATATGCACGTTTTAATTGTAAAGAGTTCGTAAAAATCACTCGAATGTTAGTCTTATTTATATTACTAAAAATGAAGGTTATTTTAATATTTGTAATTTTATAAGCTTTAAAGGGGTAGCAGGTCATGCTACACGTCTACCACCCACTCGCTGGCCCTATACTCACCTACCTATCACAAGCCCTATACTTACCTACCTACTACACTATACTATACCTGCTGCACTCGTACACTCATACGCCACATACTGCACCTGCTGTACTCGCTGTACTCGGGCAAGTTTCAAGTCACAGTCACTATAGCTCTGGACTGGCCATTCATCCCTGAAGCTGGACTGGCCTAACCATCATCTGGAAGCTCTGGACTGGCTCAATCATTCCAAGAAGATCCTCAAGCTATTTCTCGTGCCAACTTCCTGGAATACCAAGCTGAGTTCCTGTGATGAGTTCTTTTATTCTCTTTGAGTAAGGTCACACGGGCAGATAGATTAGGTTTTGTTAAAGTTGGTTGCTTAAAATTCCCCAAGCACAACCAAACTTTACATACCTTTCAAATATCTAAATATTCGCTTCACACCCGTCCAATGATTCTTAAGTGGCTTTGAACAATATTTAGCAACATTATTTACAGCAAATGTGATGTCAGGACGCGTTCTTGTCGACAGGTTCAAAAGACTACCTACAGCACTTTGGTACAAGTCTTTTTCACATTCCTCAACTTCATCTGAAGTTGTTACAAGCTCCGCATTAATATCTACAGGAGTAGCAACAGAATTTGCATTATCCATGCCAAACCTAGACAACAGGGCCTTAGTATAAGCAGACTGCTCTAGGAACACTCTATTTTTAGTCTGCATCACACTTACACCTAAGAAATAGCTAAGTTTACCAAGATCTTTCATTTTGTATTTAGCACTGAGGCACGATTTTACCTCATTAATCTCATCAAGACAGTCAGATGCTATAATGATATCATCTACATACACAGCAATGATACACAATCCCTTATTACTAACACGGGTATAAATACAAGCATCATTTTTGGATTGTTTGAAGCCCAATTGCTTCAAATGACCATCAAGAGCTGTGTTCCAACACTTAGGGGACTGCTTCAGTCCATACAGAGACTTGTTTAATCTACAAACAAGATTTTCATTGCCTTCCGAAACAAAACTTTCTGGCTGGGTCAAATAAATTTCCTCACTCAGCTCTCCATTCAGAAATGCAGTAGCCACATCCATATGATGAA
>VCRD01004638.1:16140-27050 GCA_006783055.1 Trinorchestia longiramus
GCAGGAACTAGCGTTATCACTCAGTAGTAACTAGCGTTATCACTGAACAGACGACAGCTGGCAGAAGAGAGAGAAAGTAGAGCGGTGCAGAGGCTCTACGAAGAGAGCACCCAAATGAACGCACTGGGCGTGACGATTAGGAGGCCGTCCGCAGCAAAAGCATGCAAATGAGCGCACCAGAGGCAGCCCAAAGCACTGATTACGGCGACTGCTTTCCATTGAACCTCAGACCCAGAAACGCAAAGTACAGAGAAACACGAGCAATAGAGACTCGAAATCAAGGTGCTAGAAGTTGGTCTCCAGGACAAAGAAGTTATTCGAAGACCATCCATCATGTAGAGGGTATTTACTTCAACACTCACGGGTACATACTGAGAGACCAGACCGGCACACGATCGATGACAATACATATAGACGAATGACATGTTCAGGCATGTAGACGATTATCCCGTGACCGTATGAGAAGCCGGAGACTTTTAATACACTGACGACATTTCATTTAGTCAGAATATTGACTCCTCTAACATAGCGCAACGAATGTTGAAATTACTCCAGTATTTATTGAGTACTTTCCAGGTGAAAACCCCACAACACTTCATGACCGCCGCAAATAATTGATCGCTTGCTACGTAACACGCGCTGTCTCAGGCAACACACAGTGAAGGCGGAGGTGGTTAATGCAAGCAGAAAAGCTATGGATAAGTTTAGCAAAGAACGCGCCAGAATAGAAGAGATGAAACGGGAAAGGATAGAAGAGGGACATAGAATGATGTGCAGGTATTACGTAGGTAATTATGGGTTATCTTTGCAGTATAAATGAGAGGTGATATTTAAGGCCAGAGTGCAACCAGCGTAGTCGCATCACAGTCCGGTATCACGCACCCTAATTAACCAGAACACAGTCATAACAGATGATCAAACTTGCAAGGAGCCGTGGAAAGCAGGAGGTGGCACAGATAGTGATATAATTTATGGCTTCATGTACAGAGTACAGCGTATTCTGAGTCTCCATGTAAAGTAAAAAATTAATTTGAACTTGCACGGAACTTAGATCAAACCAATACACGAATGGCCTCCAGAAACCATAGCAATAACTCTGATAATATGTATATGTATTATACAACTTCAAGACAAATAATCCTTCGATTGCTTCAGCATTTGTTACTAAACGCGTCTCCGTTTGATAGAGTCTCGGGAACATTGTGCTGCAGCTCAATAATTAAAAAAAACTGATCTGAAAAGTTTACACTGGGATTATAGGTCTCACATGATCCGTCAATTTTTCTTTAACATGGCATGCATACAAGTACGTTCGTGTATATACAAGATGTGGCAACATAACTTCCTTTTTCAAAACGCTTTGCTTAAAAAAAATGAAGAAGTTATGTTGCCGCACCCTGTATATGACACAGAGTTCAAGTATGGTTTCAATACCAACGACAAAATCTGTGGGTTTTTGTGACAAATGCAGAATGACTTCCAGTGTCTGGAGCGCAAAGTTTACGACAGAACTACCCGAAGTTCTGCGCACCAAATCCAGCCCCTCTGAATCTACACGAGTTGACAGGTAGGCAGGATCGCTCAAGAAAGTGGCGGGTATCAAGTCTACAGAGGAGATCGATGTTGCGTTACGGCTGCAGACAAAACGCTCGAGGTGAGGATAACTTTTGGATGGGCAAATTAACTGTCAAGTCCGTGAAAGAGCAAAGAGGAGCGGCAAAGACCGCAGCCGCAATTGCACTGACAGTTCGATTGGCCGCAGTCGCTCCTCCGCGCTTTTGCCACGGAAAACTGAACCGTGAATTCTTTGTGGACCTCCGCCACATATTGTGTCCAGTTAAGGTGTGCACAGATAAGGCGTGTACAACCATACAACTAAAATGGCATCTAGAGAAGTATTTTATTCCACAAACGTACAAAAAACAAATTTCAAAGCAACCAATATTTCATACAAACACTGAAGTGGTCATAATAGAGTAATAGCAACTTTGTAGAAAGTATTAATATTTAGCGCGATGTTCCAGCCACTCCATGCAAGTGCGTCCCAAAATAAGAAGGAAAAACATGAGGTAGCAAACGATTAAACCGTTCACCACTCAGTGAAGAGGTCCTCGAATGATGAACGCGCCCTATTTGATTTGCAGACTACAAACGACACTATCATTGTAACAACCTCCATTTCTGCCCTAAAGGGACCCCACACCTAAGAGTTTTGAACAGAGTTTTAGCCCAGAAGCACAGACAGAGTTTGGATACTCTTCAGAAGTCAGAAAAGTTGACCAAAGAATACCAAATGCGAGTGAGGTAGCTTAAGGCCTAGTTAATCTGGAGGAAAACTTTAGCTTGAAAATGTGGAGCAACTCGTGAAAATTAGGGCGGGTTTAAACAACGTGAGAGCCTTGAAAAGAATTTACTGCTTAAATAAATAATTCTTAGTCTGAAAGTTTTGTGAACTTTAGGTCTACAATCGATCAGACAGCGAGCGTCTACAAAGAGTCGCACTCACGCGCATTGTGAAGGCAACTCAAATAAAGTCAAAAGAGCACGATTCAAGTCGATTCGTCCGCGTAGTTGTCCGTGTTCTTCTTGTGTTAAGTCCTAAAGATTTCTATGTGGATGATTACGAAAAAAAGCGCATTTTGAAGTGTGTCTTTTTAAATAAATACATTCTTAGCTCCGAACAGAAGAAAATGAAAGTGAAAACATTAACATTTAATGTAACTATAAAATAAACTAAAAGCTAGCTAGCATCAACTGAGACACTACGACAGTTCAACCTCATTAAAGTAACCGTCAAAATCAGAAATTTGCGTGTACCACATTTTCCAGAAGTAACAGAGCAGCCAAAGCAAGAGTAAACAACCGCACAAGCACAGCATTTGCTTAAAGTTTTTAATATTCTTACTATTCATATTATCACCGATATTACGCAAGATGAAATCTCACTTCTTCGCTTCAATAGCATCACAAACGTGCAATTTTTTTTAATCAATTTTTCACTTCTTTTGTGAAAGATCGTAAACCAACAATAGGAGTCAGCGGACGAACATAATAAAACTGAAATACAAGGACAGAAACCTAGTATCTTGTACAAACCACATGAACAAAAAGGAGAAAAATGGGCTTACCTTACTAGGAATCTATCCTACCTACATGAATGCTACGTCCTGTGCAGCTAATTGAACAGTGGGCCGCAAAAAAAACACGATATTCTGACACTGCAACAATTGCCAACAGCGTCTCGCGAAGGGGCTAACAACTGCCAACAGCGTCTCGTGAAGGGGCTAACAACTGCCAACAACGTCTCGTGAAGGGGCTAACTGCCAACAACGTCTCGTGAAGGGGCTAACAACTGCCAACAACGTCTCGTGAAAGGGCTAACAATTGCTTACGTAGGGGCGGTGATGGACAGACGTAATTCAGTAAGCTAACGAGTATCTTTGAAGTGCAGTGAAGTGCTGCTATAGGTAATTACTGACCATAAGAGCTGCCACGCGCGTGCAGATTAAGCACGTAGCTACGAGAGCAGAACTTCAGTCCAATTAATAAACACGCGTCAACAGCGGGACTTTGAGGACGCAAAATCGAATTTTAATATAGAGATTAAATATTTTAAGTTGAATGATCAAATACCACAAGAACATATATTGAAAAGTTAAGGAGTGAAATAGTTAGGGAAAGCCATTACCACGAACAGCTAAGGAAATGCAAAAGAGAAAAAAACTTGAAAACCATAAACTCAAAATATATCTCATGGATAATTTTTTTACATGAGGTAGTACTAAGTACCTGCAGTAAAGAGAATTTTTTTCTAAATTTGAATTATTTACTATAAAATACTATAGTTTCGTACACCAAAAGGACACTTCGTACCGTCCATTCATCGGAAACAAAGCTAACACTGGACATCATGATAACAATTTCTCAGCAAGAACATATGAAAAAGTACTCAGACAAACACTGTAAGCTTGAAGTAAACCTGAGAACGAATCATTTTTCAAGTTCTCAAATGATCAGAAACTGATGCATGTAGCGTCAAGATCAGCTCGATCGGCTGAGCTCCGTGAATCTGACCACAGACCCCTACCTCTTGCAAGACTCCTTGAAGATGAGGCCAAATCATGCCAAGTTCTACCAACATTGTCTTTCAAAGTTCTAATCGATAATAAAGTACTGCAAATATCAAAGCGGTGAAGAATTGTAGCGAGTGCCAGGCAAGAAAAGCAATGAGAAAACATGACTCTAGTTCCGTCAAAATCAACGTCAAAACACTCAATACACCTATATATATCGAGTGCAAGTAGAACAACACTTCATTCTAAATTATGAAACAAGAAGCAGTATTGCATATCTGACAGCTTGACATGAATAACTAACACACAAACAATAAAAAGATATTCAGGTGCCATGGTAGTCAACGAGCTGCTTTTTGAATAACTCAAAGAGTGATGTGACCTTCACTACTCATCGGCAGTCCGCAATTATTCCTCTTGAATGAGGCAACTTATTCAATTGCTCAGATTAACACAAAAAACAATCCTTATTCGCCGTCGCTTTCGTCCAATATATTCGAGTGGTCAATTAAATGTCCAAGAATTTGCTCTGAAATGAGAAAAAGATTTCTACGCACTTCACCCACAGATAATTACTAAAAATAATTCAGTCAATATTGTGTTAACTTACTCATTACAGCCAGTAATAACAGATTATAAGGTACGTAACACGAGTATGAAGACGGCAGCAAGTCCCTTGAGAAATGAAAAAAATGAAAGCATTCGATTACCTAAATATTAGATAGCTAAGTACTCACACGGCGTTTGGAAAGTGTCAGCGAGAATCGCATTTAACACGTCAAGTGCGAAGTGACCCACCGGTGGGTCACTCAGATTACGTTGTAATTGTAATGTATGTAATCAAAACTTTCTAGTGACTGTAGGTACAAAGTAAGGATTTGCACCGGCTAAACAACCGCACTTAACATGTAAATGAGATGAAGACGCATATGATATCGACGTACGTTCCTCTTCCCGAAAGAATTAACAGAAAACTAACAAAATCGAGAAGCGAAGTCACCTCGGTAGGCCGAAGATTAAATTCTGTCCCCGAACTTTATTGGGCGGCTGACACTGCAGTGAAAGTTGTTACTCATAAGGCGATAGCTAAGGTGACCTCTCAGGAATATATACGAGGATATTAAAATATATGCTAACGAGGACAGATTCGACGAACATACATTCTTCTGGAAGACTCCAGAATCCCATTTGCTACGTCCCCAAGACAAGAATAAGGACAATCCTTCCCCATCTCGAAGGAGAATATATTCAGCACCAATCACAGTGATGGAATTAATAATTAATTAGAGAAGGTGTGGAGCAGGAGCATCTGGCACCCACTTAAACCACAGAGGCTGCGGGTCTTTCATTATAGAGCTCCGGCTTGCGCTGTGTTGGATGTGCAAACAATCCCAATGTTCTTATTAGCGCCGACCAGACCTCAACAATTGCAGGGGGAAAATTCGGCAAGCAGCGCGGCAAGGAGGGAAGATTTATTCTCTAGGCGTGTCATTAACGACGAAACCTCAACGAATTTAGGACTAAAAAGGGCGCGCTGTTGAGGCACGAGGGACGGAGTTTCATCTCAAAGTTCAGCAGGGATTTTTAATGATAAGGGTAATGGCGTTAGGGATGGAGTAGAAAAATCGCATAATCCTAATCACAAGGCTTCGATGCAAACAAGCAAATATCGCGTGCATACTTTGAAAGACGCTGAAGTATTGCCATCCGAAACTGTATGAAACAAATGAGCAGTAGAGTGAGTAAAATCATGAGGATAAAACTGTTCTGAATATTGCTACTGCAACGTAAAAATTTATAGTCTTAGTAATACATCACGACCTAAGTGTAATCAATGAATCAGACGTAAAACTCGAGAAAAGTTTTTGCTTGTTCAAAAAACGAATGTTCTGCTGCTTTTTGTACTGCAGAGAGAAAAAACTTTAAAAATAAAGATCTACGATTTTATAGAATTCGAGATTTTATACAATTCGAGCAGAGGTTCACGCCAAAACAGAGGCCTCGTTAAGTGGGGTGCTAATTAGGTGATCTCGTTACGTTTCTGACATGAAGGTCTAGATCAAACAAGACGCCAAGTCTGGCTAAGACAAATACAAGGACTTGTTAAGACGATACTTGAGCATACGCTGGTGCTGAAGAGCAACCATGGGAGTGAAACCTAAAATGCATCACGTCTCTTCATGCATGCAGATGCTCGGTAGGAATCAACTCGCTCCAAAAAACACTTCTAAAGAACATCGAATGAAACTCACAACAAAAGCAAGCGAAACTTAATCACAGACGTGAAGCAATACAGCTTAAGAATCGTGAGCTGCTTAGCAGCGTCTGTGCAATTAAGCAGGAGTGATTAGGAAGCTCCGCTTAGCAGAAGCCAATACGAGTAAATTCAAGGGTGAAATGAGCGTGTTGAAAGGCAGAAGAGCTGGCGCGCACAAGCGCATGGTGGCTGCAGAAGGATTTGTGGTTCCCTGCAAATGGAAGTGCGGAGAGAGAAAAAGACCGGAGAGACCAACCACAGCAACTGCGAACCCACACGCAACCTTCAGCGTTCTGCGGAACATTGCCAGGATTTTTAGAGAGTGTGGGTAGACATGTTCGAGAACAGTTCACATGTTTAAGAAAGACCTGTGTAAAAATTTCACGATCTACTAAATCAAACATTCGAATAGAAATAACATTTATTCAATCGATGTTTGCTTACGATATATTCTCTTTCTACTGGCTTCGACCTCAACTCCAAACGGAATTAATATCCTCCTGAGACGTAGTCCACTACACGAAGGAATGAAATATTTTCATGATGAGCAAAAATATCGATTTATTGCCCGTCTAATTGTGCGATCAAATTAGTTAGCCGTACTCCCAATACACTCGTCCACCTACCTATCACTCTCATAACAGCCATATACACTTGCTATCTCGTCAAGCATACTTGTACTCTCCCAAGTACACTTCTTTCTCTTGCAAGAACACTCGTTTTTTATGCAAGTGCGGATTTCTCCCTTCTTTATACACATGTATCTCATGCAAGTATACTTGGTTATCTGCTAATTACAGCGCAATGCACCTGTTGAATATACTAGCTCACCTGCCAATTTCACATACCTTTCTGCTAAGTATACACGTCCCCCTCGTAACACACTCGTCCTTCAGCTATTTATACTCGTCTCCTTACCAAGCATTCCGGATTTCTAACCAAACCCCACTCCAGTATTATTATTATTATTTTTGTTTAAGTTAAGCAACAGAGTGAATGTAATTTATTTGAAACAATAAGTCTCGTAAACTTCACATTCACTACGAACAGCTATGAGATCGAAGTTGTCTGATATTCATAACAAGTTTGTTGAACTTTTACTTGTGTCTAAAAGCTTCAAGGCAAAGTCGTGTTCGAGTGGCTTCTTCCGTGGACTGTGAATCCCAACCGTAGACATGTCCCGAGAAAAAAAACCGTGGACTGGTCATGGTGACCCTGGAGACCCTTTTCTTGATTGCATCTCACAAGCTCAGTATGCCACTGCTGCAACACACACCACCATCGACGACGTTACGCGGGTCCGTCTTTCTGGAAGAACCCAATTCTTTAAAGTACTAGTTCCATATCATTCTTAACTTTGGGTTTGTCTATGTATGTTTACAGTATGTTTGCGTGACTTGAATGCTTGAAAGGGATTAATGTGTAAGCACACGATTGAAATATTCAAAGTGTAATTGAGGAGCATGTGCGTGATTGATGCATTTAAGCTATACGGCATGGGACTTTGGTGGCAGTCCAAGAATAGACCAAACGTCTCGTTTCTGTCGTCATATTCTATTCTATTTTATTACACTGCAGACACGAGAAACTTGAGACCGTTTATTTGCTTCGTTTAGACAACATCCTATAATAAAATCACGGGAATAAACCATCAGTATTTTCTTCTCGCTTCAAGTGCCTCACTGCGTGGAAATCGAAGACACAGAGCTAACTGTTTCTTGTGCTTCGCGTAAAGGCAAAATTCTGACGCAGTGTCGACGGACATAAATGCATCAGTGCGTCTCGTTTTTTACAATCTCTTCTACTGGTGTGGAAGGTAGATGTGTCAACAAGGCTACGGGTAATTTCGGGTTGCTGCTTGTGAAGTTTTACCAGTCTCTTGCTACTCCAGGAAGCGTTAGGAAACTTTGAGCAAATCATCGCCACTTCGCATTCTCGGAAGCAGACTTGTCTCCAGCATATCATTCATAAACGCACATCAACGATTGAGGAAGAATAAAGTTCTAGGCCAATTTTATGTTACAGTGAAAATACAGAATGACAATAATTATATACACAGTTGAATGAGATGAAATTTTGTGTCTTGATGATGTGTATGTGTCTTGATATTTTAACAGTAAGCGCTCATGATTTGAGATGCATTGAAAACTTAATAATTGACACTGGTGAAAATCAAGCGAGCGATTAAATTAATAAAATACTGAAATTTAATTATGTTTAAAAAAAGTCATGCTTGCATCTGCAACGCAAGGAATGAAAGCAAGCCCTGCTGTAGGTCACAAATATTAGAATGTTTAGCGTCACTAAATTCAATATTTTCACGCCAGTGCACGAACAAATCATACAACACAACTGACCGTTTAAGGAAGTTGTGCCTATGTTTGTTACTGATCATGACAACCACACTAAATTAAAACAATTTTCGTTAGTATCAGATCTCATTTTTTTCAATGTGATTAGCCAGGTTTTATTAGATTATTTCACTTTGTTTACGTACTTACATTTTAATGAGCTTTTAATGAGACGACTATAATCCTGGCAGGCAGTAACAGTTCAGCAAACAGAGCAAACTGGCGAGCATAAAAACTATGTTATGCTAACTGCACGGAAAATCGTGCATCCCTAAATTTTCTTATATTACGCGGATTATAATTTAAGCGCAGGAATTTAAAAATGCATTCGTTCAGAGAAAAAATTGCAGGACTCGCCTCAGAGGTCCAACCTGTATCTAATTAAAAGTCCAGCCTGCATTATTTCAAATGTCAAACCTGTACCTATTCAAATGATCAACCTATATCTTTTCAAATGCCCAACCTATATTTATTAAAATATCCAACTGTACCTATTCAAATGTCCAACCTATACCTATTGAAATGTCCAACCTATACCTACTGAAATGTCCAACCTATACCTATTCAAATGTCCAACCTGTCTCCGTTCAGAGGCTCAACATATCCCTATTCAGAAGTCCAATCTGTCCCTATTCAGAGGCCCAGCCTGTCCCTATTCAGAGGAACAGCCTGTCCCTTCTTCAGAGGCCCAGCCTGTCCCTATTCAGAGGCCCAGCCTGTCCCTATTCAGAGGCCCAGCCTGTCTCTATTCAGAGGCCCAGCCTGTCTCTATTCAGAGGCCCAGGCTGTCTCTATTCAGAGGCCCAGGCTGTCTCTATTCAGAGGCCCAGGCTGTCCCTTCTTCAGAGGCCCAGCCTGTCCCTTCTTCAGAGGCCCTAGCTGTCTCTATTCAGAGGCCCTAGCTGTCTCTATTCAGGGGCCCAAGCTATTCCTATTCAGAGTCCCTAGCTGTTCCTATTCGGAGGGCTAACCTGTCCCTATTCAGGGGATAATCGTATATTTGGGGGTGGTGAAATACACGGCAAAGAAGCATGGTGAGCACGAGGTGCCACACTAGTGGCGGAAGAGTCACGTCTTTTTCAATAAATTGAGAACGAACAGCACGAGCAACAGCAATTCCTTTAAAACGCAGGCAAAAGTGCTGGGGGGCAAACGATGAGGCATTTTACAACACACGCCGACACTTCATAATTGGCTGAAAGAACACGAGAAAACTGACAATCACGAGTACAGGAGCGCCAAAACGAAGGCACGAACAGCTGGAGGTCTTCCCTGCCTGAGTGCATTAAAGGATCAGTCTTGCCGCTGGAAGGAGAGGGGGAGTTGGGAGGAAGACAACTGTACCACTAATGGAGAAGTGCACCACGAAAATGGAAATGCATCACTAATGTGAAAATGCACCACTGAAGAAGTGCATCACTCATGGGGAAGCGCACCAGATACAGGAAGAGCACGAAACATAGGTAGTGCACCTTAATTCAAGTATGAAAACATATTGCTCATGTATCTCAGGTCTGTAATCTGTCTGGCACCAATGAATGGAAGGACAAAAGCTAAACTTTTACACGATCAAGCGTTGACCTTCAGACAATTAGAGTATGCAGCACTACATAGTCGTTACAAGCGATATAACTTTAATTATGCACTATACATCTCAAATAAACAAAAATGAATAAGAATAAAACAGCAGTGCATCACGACGACGAGCTGCAGAGCACAATAGGAAAGAGAGCCAGAGTAGCAACAGCACCAAATCATCAGCAAGAAGAGGAGCAGCAACAGCACCATAGCATCAGCAAGAAGACGAGCAGTAACAGCACCATAGCATCAGCAAGAAGACGAGCAGCAACAGCACCATAGCATCAGCAAGAAGAGGAGCAGCAACAGCACCATAGCATCAGCAAGAAGAGGAGTAGTAACAGCACCATAGCATCAGCAAGAAGAGGAGTAGTAACAACACCATAGCATCAGCAAAAAGAGGAGTAGTAACAGCAGCATTAGGACTGCAGATTATGAAGTGTGAAGAGGCACTTGGAGCGTCGTCAGGCATAGAGAAGGATAGAAGAAGCGCGTGGGGGCATGCGAGTTGACATGCATATTAATGAGACGAGAAGTATCTCTCGACAGCTTAGCGGTGAGAGGTGTCTCTCGACAGCTTAGGGGTGAGAGGTGTCTCTCGACAGCTTAGGGGTGAGAGGTGCCTCTCGACAGCTTAGGGGTGAGAGGTGC
>VCRD01004638.1:27178-42388 GCA_006783055.1 Trinorchestia longiramus
CCTCTCGACAGCTTAGGGGTGAGAGGTGTCTCTCGACAGCTTAGGGGTGAGAGGTGTCTCTCGACAGCTTAGGGGTGAGAGGTGTCTCTCGACAGCTTAGGGGTGAGAGGTGTCTCTCGACAGCTTACCGGTGAGAAGTACTTCACGCACACCGTTATTTAGTAACTGGTGTCACACACAGACGATCATTGCCCCTTGGTGACGTCATGTAAACAACGAAGGAGCAAATCGCTACTCAGGTTCGTGAAATATTATATTTATTGCATTTTTCCCACTGTCTGCTAATTTAAATAATATGCCTTACAATCGCATGAATTGCATAAATTACAATAATAAAAGTATTACATTTTCAACAGCTTTTAGTCCGAGCGTTGATAGCAGCAAACGAATGAGTAGATATTCCTGACATATAACTAGAGTACATTCTTTCCATGTATCTACCAGCGCATGCAGCCCTGAAACGTAATGCAAAAAACACTGCCCATGCAATACTTCGAATTCACCCTATGGAAAGTACTACTGTGAGCTTTACATTTTACCAAAAAAAAATTCCAGGCTTCGCATGTTAATGTGTTAAGGGTATTAGATATTGATCACAGAATGTTGAGTTTCAATATCAACACTATCTTATTGATTACATCATAAAAAAACGCAGAAAATAAAGAAGAAAACAGTCGCCACGAAAAACAAGGAAGGATAGCAAATCGGAATTCATAAGATTGCGTCAACAAACGGAGCCTCACACATGGAAAAGATCACAGCTGGAGTCAGAGAGTCAGTATTCCACTCGTCCCCTATCGCAATCCTCCCCGCCGACGGGTGACAGCAATAACGCTGGCCACACACCGAGGCCGGAGCTCGCCAAAACAATCTATTGCAATGCTATTGGAAAAACAAGCTCGGCCTCAAAGCTGCCCGCACACAGACACTCCGAAACCTTCGCTCGTGCCCACCAAAATGCCAGACTTATCAACAATGGAGGTGAAGGCTCGTGATAGTGGGTCTAACATCCCGGACCAGGCACAGGTTCTTTATTAAATAGAAAGTATGCAGCGATTGTTGTGGAGTTTTTCCATAGATTGTTTGGACCCTCTAAAAGACAGGAATTAAATTATGTTGGATTTTTCAACTGTAGTGCTTAAGTGCTTGGAGTTTTCATAGCGAAGAAATTAAAAGGAAGTAGAGCAGAGGTCACCGCGGGCAGTGATGTCGAAGTTCAAGTTCGGATCGCTACACGACAGAAAATTTGCAGTCAGCAAGCTACATGAACAACAATGCATATGAGTAAAAAATTCATAAGTTATTAACAAATGTGAAATCTGTGCAGAAAATTATATCAATGAAATGCACTGCTCGCAGTTAAACTTACTACCACATCTACTTAAAAAATGAAACCTATTTTCTTGAATTCCCGCATAAATTCGGTAAAATGCGAGCACTCAGAAAAGTTTCCACAATTGAAATACTTTTCAGAAGCCAGACTTTGGATAAATAACGAAACACGATTCCGAAAAAGCGTGCAACTTTTTGAAACGTGGTAAAGCGATCAATCAATTAGAAGAATAAAAGATGACACTGCTTCAGTTAAAACAATTACAAAATTATACAACGTAAGTTATTACTCTATAAAGAAAACAATCACAAAATCAGTAATCGAGGCAAAATCTCTGGACAACAATGCGTTCAGAAAATTAAAAAAAAAAGATAATTCGTCAAAGAAAAAAATAAACCTATCCAGAAAGAGTTAATGCAGTCAAGATGGAAAAATCCTAAAATCAAACTGCAGAAAAGCGATGTTGCCACAGGTCGGTAGATATGAAGTAGAGGTGGCAGCAAGTGCGAAGTGACGCTTACGTGGTTAACGACTCGAACAAGACAGGATTTCCACGCTCGGGAGGCTCAATGGAGCCAAGCATTGAAAAGAGCGTCGCTATCATCTTTGAATGGGCGAGGTTTATCAAAAGATGCCAGCAGGAGCTCCCAGAAAGCCCTCAAGGTCTGGTGATGCGCCCGCGCTTATTGTGCTCACGTCGCAATCACACCACTAAATTCCCCGTCAAAATTCACATCACGAGTGGAAACCTTGTACAGTTCTTGTGCGGAAATGACGGTGTTCCGCTCCTGAATTGAAAAGGTATGCGTAAAATGTGAAATTATGCAAACAGATAAAATGAAGTAAAATTGAACATACTTAATGTCATGCATTCTAATATCGCATTAGAAATCACAAGGAGAGCGAGGATTTGTCAGTAAAATCTAGAAAATAAGCACAAACATTTCTACGTACAATAAAATCCAAAGTATTGGATTCCAAAGTATCTAATTAAATATGTATATATATATATATATATATATATATATATATATATTTAATTAGATATATATATGCACATATAAACAGTATTTCGTGGCCCACCTGAATGCTGACTTAAATAGGGGAATTAATTGGAAACGAAGCATTATTAAGGAGATACCCATATTGTTGTGGATACGAAAGGCACAGGATTACTATAAAGTACGATATTTTTCTGTTATTAGCATTCTTCTTCTTCAGTGTGGAAACTCCCTTCGAAAATTTACATTCTTTTCATTATTTACTTTATATTCATATCATAAGTGTATCAACTTATATTACTTCAGTTGTTTGTTGTCAGTTCGTTGTTTGCTTGGTTGGTCCGTCTCTCTGTCACGCTCTTTAGGATCTAGATAGGAGAAAATTCGGTAGGATATACATGGATCATAAGCATTTATTGTGAATACCAAAGGCACATCCTTCAATGGGGAAAGTCCTTCGCAAAGCCCGCGTCCACTGGTAAATCAAACGAAAAAATTTAGTGAAAAATACGAATTTTTTTACGTCTAGTCTACTAATCTGAAATAAAATATCAGGCTAGAAAAAAAGAAATGTCGTTTTTTCCGGACACATTTATTGCATTCTAAAAACTTACATCATACTATTTCTAGTCCTTACAATACCGTCCCTCATTTTCTATGAGGGACCAACCATCAACTATTTTTTTACCAACCATCAACTAGCTTTTTGATGCCTTCTTCAAAAAATTATATGGATTTCGATGAGATGAACAAATCGATGTCATTTTTTAATCGTTCACCATTTTCATAAATTTCATTGCTCAAGTGATGCTGCAAAAAACTGAAAAGATGGTAACCAAAATAGCAATATCAGGTGAATAAGGTGGGTGAAGTAGAGATAAAAGTAAAGATGAACTTGAAAGCAAAGATGAACAGACAGTTAATCATTGGTTTCGTTGAGCATCATTCAAATTGTGAGGAACCCATTGTGTAAGTTTTGAAATCTTTCCTAGTGCATGAAAGCATGAAATTATGGTGGTAGGAGTTGTATCGAATTTTTGGGCCAATTCTCTGTTGGTTAACTTTGGATTGACTTCAACAGCATCTCTAATGGCTTCTTGATCAATTGATTTTGATCTTCCCAAGTTTGGTCTTCCCCAAGGTTGAAATCTCCAGATAAAAATTTTGCAAACTACCGTTGTTATTTTTGATTATTCAAAACATTCCCCTATCGACAATTCGAATGTTTCTTGTAGCTTCTGCAGAAAAAGTTCCTTTTTTTATCCATAGACTATACAATGTCCCAGATGCTCCTCATTAATATCCATTTCCTGAGGGTAAAGCCAGTAAAAATTTATTTCATATTATTAATTATTATTGCTGATACTTATTTAGGCATTAGAACACCAATTTAGTTGGAAATAATTAATTGTAAAACTCTTAGGAGGCGGTGAAGTAATCAAATAAAAAACATTACTTTTTTCCTACCCGATACAAATTTAAAATTAAAATTCGGAAAAAAAGGGTGGATGCTATGATGGGAAAACATTAACAATTTAAGCAAACTACAAGTAGGAACAAGAGAAAACAATACGAGAAAGAGACAGTGAGAGGCGCACTATACATATACGAGGTTTTCGCAACAAACAAAAGTGAAGCGCAACCTGCGAAAAGAATTCGCATATCAAAATATGCAAAGAGGTCAATTTTGCATACTTTGCAATTTAATACCTATTAATTTAAACTATTACGTCATCAAAAATAAGGCTGGGAGAATAGCAGATCTTAACACTGCATTTTCAAGGAACTCGGCGCGTGACTGGACAATAGAGATGAACTTCCACTTCCGACATCCAGCATGACCCTTAAACTGACGGGTACCGGTACTCCATTTTCGAATGTCACTGATACCCACCGGCACTATTGAAAATAGAAAAAAGTGGCAATTTAATACAAACACCAACGCAATAAGAACACCATTGAAGGACAAGGAAAATAGAGACAGTCGAAATTCATGAAGAAAAGAAAACTTTATACATGAACACTCCAATTCAACGAACCTCTCTGTTTACACTTGCGTCAATTAGAGCAGTCTGGAGTAGATGACACTGAAAGTAATTGATCGAATCAATGTTATGAAAATTAGTACTAGAATTAATTATATTGTTAATTATTGTCCATGGGTGATAGAAATGGGAAAATAGAGCCTATACGCCGCACATAACTTTTTTATGACTAATTCATCGAACTCCTAAGCTAAGCATTGGACTCGAAAAAAAACGAATTAATTAACATTTCGAATTTAGTCGCGAGAATTTCATGCAGGCATAGCAGGCGCGTGTCCGTACATAAAAAAGTACTCTGCCTTATAGTGTCTTTTAAATATTATACAGGAAACGTGGCTTTCACTGAATTGGATCCGAATGAGAGACACTTTATGCTCGAACTCTTGTGAAGTGAAAGTTATGTGCTCCTATTATATAACAACAAATAACAATTATATAATCACATAGTTCACCATAATTTTAAGGTTATGAGCTACGCGAGAGAATAGAGCAAGTTCCAAGCCCTGATCATTGTATGCAAGAACTTGTTCTCGAACTGGAATATTTCTGTACGATATATCGAACAAAAAAACGCTAACCAAACATTGAAACATTCACGACTATTGATAGATAACAAGGGAAAATTCAGTTTTGAATACATCCTTAGACATGTTGTGCAGTTCCTTTGCAAATGAGCAGAAGAGCTCAGAAAAACACGGAATAATCAAAACAAACCGGAAAGCAAACGAAATGTCTCAGAGTGAGGGTTAGTGGCACGTAAAATTTCCCTTAGGGTCCTGTAATGAAGCGATTGTACAGAGAATGCAATTTGCATTCAAGGATTTTGGAACCTCGAGCTAGACTTCTAGGAATGAAAGTCGGTAAGTCCTTTAAAAATCCTAAGTAATCAAAAAGACAACATGCGATACAAAAATAAACTAAAAGAGAAACAGAATCACCGGAAAAAATCAAAATCAAGATCATGGATCCCAAAATTTAGGGCGTCGAAAATCAAATTGAACCAGTTATGCAAGATAATTCTCTTCAGTGAAATTTTGCGATATTTTTGAGCAAAATGTCACCTAGATAAATAAAATTAACGTAACAGAGAGGCGCCGTAATTTACATGCTGAGGAGCCTACGAATTTGAGCTTTTGAGAAGAGGTTACTGAATGGTACAAGTTTTCTACAGTACAGTTCAATTAGAAAGTTTCGAAACAACCATACCAGGTCACTACTACCACTTATCATACTTGTAAAAAAACTATTAGTTCCACGGTAGTCTGGTAAATATACATGTAAAAATATAACAACGATCGCCTTTAGTGATTAGCTCTAGCCAGGTGTAATAATCAATAAAATAATTTATATCGTCAAATCTTTACAGCCCACAAATGCGAATAGTGAAATGGCGTCGTCCCGAACACATTTCACAGGCCAATTATACATAGTACATCATCACCACCAGCCAGTCGCTCTAGTCTGATCCGCCGGCTGAAGTGGTTGCTTGACTGCGATGCGCAGACTTTTCTACCTAAAAGCCTCAGAAAATACAACAAAAGTTAGCAGGAAAGAAAAGAAGCAATCACCTCTGATTAAGAAACAAAGATGCAAAAAATTGCTTAGGAAGAGTCTCATGAATATCATCTATCCGCCAATCAAATGAAACCGTATGACAATTGAAGATAAGCACAACACCTAAACTTCCAATGAAACCGTAACACACAAGTTTTCCAAAGCCAACCAACGACAATTTCATATGGAGATTTGAAATTCACCTTCAGACATGTCCTCAAAATAACGTTATCAGAGATGTGTGTACAGCTACGTATGATAAAGATAGTTTAGCATGTGGAAACAGTACACTAGCTATTTCTAAAAAAACAAACTGCACAAGCATACGAGTTAAATTTCTGTTCACGAATTTGCATGAGGAAAATTTAAATCGATTAGTTCACAAACAATATTAATTAATGAAGAATGACAACTTTCAACTAGAACTAAACCAAGTATACTTTAGAGATGTAAAAATTATCGTTAACTATTTGCTTCATTAATAATCGTTCGTTCATGAAAATTTTGTCTCCCCCGCATTTGGGTGGGTGCCAGTCTCTCCCGTCGCTAGCCCTGCCACAGCACGCAGCTAAATTGTTCAAACGATTTTATAAGAAGCCAGCATAAACTTTATCAAACTAGACCGATTCAATTTAAAGTGCGCTCCTAAATTCCGGCACAAGTAAGACTTCGCCGGCCGAAGTGACGCAGACCACGCTTCACTTTTGTAGATGCCGACTAGAGGTTTTTGCAAGGTTTGTGAACTTCAGCACACGAAGAGTATAGGCCTTTGCACAAAGAAGAGGGGGACTTGTGGACATGAAGGCTCAAGACTTTTGCACAAAAGACAATGAATTTTGCACATGAAGGCTCAATATTTTGCAAAGAGAATGCTTCATGAACAATAAGACTATAGGCTTTTGCAAGGATGATAGTGACGAGTGAACATGAAAACCACAGATTGTTTCGTAAAGTACAATATGACGAGGCACATGTCATTGTTAAGCAACGTGTGGTGAGTATGGTAACATGTACTATGCGTGCAATCATTATCCAGTAACTTTTTTGCTTGTAGGGTGGTGGGTCTCTTCCTTCCGTCTGATTTGATTCAAGGCAAATCAAATTAGAAACATCATGCGAGGAGACGCTGTAGGCCTGCGGCTTGTCTTAACACGTTGCCTTCGATTGCCTGATTGGTGTAAAACTTCACTTTGTACGCATAGTCACTAGAAGGATCTGAAAAAATTACAGAACCTAACCTAAGTGGTACACACACGTACCACTTCGGAGTCAACGTGTTAAGACAGCGGCACAGTGTGGTACTGCGTGAGTGCAGAACTTACAAGGGGAAATTCGCACGGCTTTGCCCGCGCTGGGCTGGGTGCTGGCAATTAACATGCTGGTAAAGTTTGAGGGTAGTTACTACTAACTCCGTCATTTCCCACGCTAATCAGAATGCTGGTGACGTTCTCAGCTTCAGGAAAAGTGCAATATCAGCAGTTTGTAAGAGGTACATTGAGAAGTGGTGCCATGGAGGGCATTAAAATCCTGGTACAGATTTAAGAATTTTATGCTAGTGTTGATAAATTTTTTCTGTCAAATAGTGTGTTAAAATTACAAAGCGATCGGGAAAATGTCGCTGTTGAACGTGGAGTAGTTCAGTATTTTCGTGATTTAGAGCCCAGTGTTGCGACTAGGTATTCCAGGGCGTAAATTTTAGTGAGCTCGTCTTGACAGGTTAAATCAATGGGTGAACAGGGAAATTCATTGCCCAACTTATGTACTTGTTTCTCATGACTTTAGAGTAAAAATGTTGAGCTTTTTTGTGTGTTTAATATCCTTTCTCAGGTCTGCCATCAAAATAGGAAGCTTCCAATTATTTTATGTGTGGAGGTTTGTGTCTATCCGAATGCGATCATTTTTTTTTTGTTTAACGATGTCATTTGTAAACAAAAAAGGGAAAAAAGTACCTGAAAAACCATGCATTGTATCGAACTCTTGACCAGGATCTTCGTATTTATTTTGAGAAAATAATAAGTAGAAATGAAGAGTAAATAATAGTCATATTTCTATTATCACCACAGTTGCGCGGTATACTGTTTTTCATCAAGAGCGAGACAGACATATACATGTAGCTTTTTTCGTGCTTTCAGACGGTCTTACAACAACAAGTCAAAAACAGATCACAGAACAGTACAGCACAAACTAACCAGACATCAGGTAAATGAAAACACTCGTTTTAGCTCACTTCAGAAAATGAATCGAAGTACAACAGTCTCTTTTTTACCACACAAACAAAGCTGACATGGCGGCGAGTAGCTGAGGTGACCTCCATGGAACACTGTTCCAAAGGACGTTGACTACGATATTCCATACGTACAGGGTGCAGCAACATAACATCCTATTTTACCTTTCGAAAAGTAATGAAAAACGGGAGTCATGTTGCCGCACCCGGTATAAGAAATTTCACCACGAGGTGTTGCTCAGTGTTCTCTGCAAAGCAAAAGGAGAGCTAAATCCTCAAGACATGTTTGAAGACAATTATCTTCGGTGCACCAATAGAAAAAAATCGGAGTCAACACATCATACCACAGCAGACATCTGAGGCAAGCAGTTGCGTGAACTAGCGTAACTGTCATTACTCAGCGTCCACAAGGAAATAAAAAACTCGATCACTCACTAATTTGAAGGTACATGTAAATTGGCTTCAGTTGAAATAATTTTAGAATGAGACGTCCATCAAAAACTCAGGCTTCGTGAATATTTCAACAAACTTTGTTGACATTTCTCCTGAATTGTTGACACACACAACGGAGCCTGTGCTCGATTTGATGTAATTTCACCACAATGTGCAGTAGTATCGTAACAATGAGCAACAATTTCCTAACGATAACGGGTAAAACTATGCAGCCAGGATAACGTGTCCCATTAGAACAACGTGCCAGAACTAAACAATAACGATAAAACGCCCAGCGAAGCAATGTTTTACTTGCTACAATAGAACAAGGATGCTTGTTCACTAAAGGTCAAAAAGAGCACGCACAGTTTCTAAAAAGCATGAAATCGCCACGCGTTGATAGAATCTTTACACTTATATTCATAAAACTTTGCAGAGCACACGGGGTTTTCTTGACGAGAGTGAACACAAAAGATCAAATAGGTTGAGGTCGACACGACTAGATAACCATGGCTCTCCCGCACCAGTTTCAAAAGAAGCGGCCTACATTATTAAACGACAAAAACACAAGTAACTTGAAGTTCCGCACACATACGTGGTAATTTATTAACACTCTACGTTCTGTATATGAATTTTTCAAGAGAGGAAGCTTAGATTCATGGAGCACTGTCTTTGAGTTCTCAGAATATGGCAATATTTTATCTCTACGACCTACCATCGCATTACGCAGCTGCTCAGTCAAAACAGTTCTTACCAGCTTTTGTTTAAAATATTCTGTAATATAGTATTGTGTATTTTCATGGTGAAAACCGTGAAAAAAATTGCAACTAAGAATGCTTCCATGAAAAGCTCAAGAGCTTCTTTACTAGGGAATTATACAAAATACGCGAATGTTATCAAAGAGAGCTATTTCTATCAAGGTATACATAGCGGCTGCGGCAACATAACTTCCTTTTCCCAACGCGCTTTGTTTTGGAAAAAAAGAAATTATGTTGCCGCACCCTGTAGTTCATCATTTGTTGTGATTCATTACAACATTTTCATTACATTTACAGTTCGTATTTTTGTCAGTTTCTCATATCAGCTTAGAAAGAATCAAGAAACAATTCTAACAATAGGAGCAAATAAAGATTTTAATATTTTCCTCAGAAACTAGAAACTTCAGAGGTATTCAATGTTCCTAGAAATTCTTTTACTGGGGAACAATTTTCATCGCGTGTAGCAATTTCAATTTCCCTCGGTATTCATGTGTTGGCATGGGTTCGGAGAGCCAGGCGAGGGAGGTAAGAAGTTTTCTTCATAATGAAGCTCGATCAATTCCGTGGGCTGCCAGTCAAACGTCGGCCCTTGCTTTGATGCTGTCGGCCAGCCGCCCAGTGGCATGATAGTTGAGGAGGTGTATTCCCCCGCGCGTGAGGCACACACCGACGTCACACGCAAGCCACTATGGTCTTTGGCACAGAAGTTCTCATATTCTGAGAGCCATGACAACGTCCAATTACCGCTTTTTAATGACAATAGGCTACAGCGTATTTCAGTTACACTCTGCTGAACGACTGGTACGAAAAATGCCGAGTTCAAATCAGTGTACTTCAGCGCAACGAATAAATGAAGACCAGGTTGCACTGGAACAGTAGTGACTGAAAAAACATGCCCTGCAATTAAACGAAGAGAAGTGTAAAAACAATTCAGAACATTAATGATCCTGAAATTTAGTAAGAAACGGCCTTACAATCAGCTTTGTTAATGCAACAATATGAACTTGAGAATTCGACGTTTCAAGCGTACACTAACTAGGACGGATAATATTAATGTGCTCTTTAGAGGAAATGAAGAATCCAACTTATTTTTCGAAGAGAACCCAGTCTATAAAATTTACTTTTAAGACTACGTCGTAATGCAAAATAAGCTCTAGGATATTTATAAAATAGAATAAAAAGTAAAATCAGCCACGATGTTGTAGATATTTACACTACAATCGTAATGGAACTACAACGATAATTCACCGACAAGGAACAGATATTATATACATGGTTACCCGCCATATCACACAATAAATTTATAACTTGAAGCCTTATGAAGTAAACATTATCATAATCATTATATTAGTAATTTAACCACTACTGACAATAACAGCAGTGATGTGCAATGGCAAGATGCAGTCTTCGTATAATTTTAAGGCCACGCATCACTGAGGAAAGAGAAGCAAGTGTCAGAGTTCTCAGTCTGGTGCTCTCATTAGCAGCAGACACATTTCACATCACACTTGGGGTAGGGCCCTCCAAGGTTTCAGATGTTCATCAGCTTGGTCGACTGGTGAGCGAATCTGCTTGCGAGCGGGAAGATCCGGGTTCGAATCCCGCTGCCGACATGGTTGACGCGGCTAGAAATACGGCATGGGACTCGGGTAAACAAGCGAATAATTATCGAAGTAATTATCCGACCCAAGAATGGGCCAGAAGGTTCGTTCCTATAGCCTCATTTTATTCTATTCTATTCTATCTAAGGTCGAGGGCACCATACACACTGAAACCCCCCAGGCATCAACGCAGTGCGCTCGGCCGTGTATCGGTTATGTTTGTCCGCATGAGACGAAGTTCTTGCATGTCTCAAAAAAGTCGATATTATGGGGAGTCAAATCTTTCAAGGCCACAATTGAGCTTAGACTATGTCTGTAGTAGCTCGGGCACTGTGTCGGTCATTGACGCAGAAAACGACGTAAACAAAGAGTAGTTTTCATGAAATAAAATAGATTGTCAGTTAAGTTAATTTCAGGTCTGTAAAATCGTCCCATATTCACTAACACAGAAGAGGTAATCTAAACAAGAAAGCTGTAACATCAATACCGAGTAGAAGATAAACAATTATTAATTTGTACAGTTGCATTTCATACAGAAACAAGAAAACCAAATTCAGATTTTTGTTTACTAAACGACGGAAATATTTCGTAAGTGCGGCATGAAGAGAATTCTAAAACAAACTTTGATAATAGAAACTACAAGCGAAACTTATCAAAGTATTACTATAAATAAATTCTAAAATGTATTACATCAAAACGCCATCAGATTTTAAAGTTTAAAAGGAAATTAAAAATTTCGTACTGCTCCAGCAGTACGAATTTAATGAACTTGCATCAAGACTTCCTAGGCAACAACTGGAAAGCTTTCACGAACAGAAGCAATCGTCTAGGGAATCTGATACACGAACTCCAAAAGTGGAAGGTTTTTGTGTAGAGATCAGGTGACCTGAAAGAAGGTAACAAGGTTTCTACCATCGAGTCCCTCACAGAAATGGTGGGTGACACGGGATGTCACTACACCCACCCGCAAGTAGACAGCTGTCGCTCGCAGCGAAGAAGCTTTTCAACAGAAACTCAGTCTTGTGCAAGAGAAAAAGAGGGCATGCTTGCAAGTCGCACGTAGGCTCGAAATAAAGGCAAACAATCGTGGACTTGAATAACACAAGTAAGATAGTGGACGCCTGGATGACGTTACCAATATTTTTCGAGGAGTTCCGCTTTTAGGTGCCGTTAAAATTGAGAAGCCACAAAAATAGGAAGACAACCACTGATTTGTACCTCAAGTTTGAGAAATACCTGAACTTCATGCATGTGTACAAGACACTCAAGTACAGTACGTACCAACGCTCCAGTACGTGTACTCTAAGTTCAGCCACATCTTGATGTTTACGTACACATGTGAAATCATATGCATCAAAACTTCTTGTACATATCAGCTGAGACGTTCACGGGCAACTACGTGTATACTTGCTGATGCACGCATGGGTGAGTGTTTCCCACAGTTCCACCGAGTTGCAGGCTCTGAGTCCGACGCTCACAACTAACCTCAGAGCGAAACTGAGCCTCAGGGTTTCCTACTTACGGCCACTCTACTGTACAAAACCCGAGACCTTTTTCCCTAATAGCACAAAGCGCTAATGTAGAAAAACAATTAGCCCGTGATCAAACACGCAACTAACATGTACTGATAGCGAAATGCAAACACTCGCGTAGGTAGAGCAGAGTGCTTTTCCGAGAAAAAAGGAATAGTCGAAAATTTGCCCACCACGTGAATTAGGAATTTGGTATTCTAAACTTACGAACACGAAATTCTGCAGTTACGCAAAACATAAAATGATAGTGTAGCTTTAATGCTTGAGTTATTGTTCATGATTGTATTTGTGATTCGCTGTGCAGAAAAGGGTCGATATATTACAAAAATTGTTAAGAGAAGATGCAATACGGTAAATGTACCTCAATAATAAAGTTTGTTTAAACAGAATCCTGAAAGTCTAGTGAAATCAATTTGATTATAAAAAAGTAAAAAAGAACATTCCGAACGTAATGCAAAAAAAATACACATTACCTATTTGGTATCTGAAAAAGATGGTGGAAACTGAGAAAGGAGAGACTATTTTCATACACAATAATGACCTCCACATCAAAAATTTCCTATCATGAGCGGAGTAAAAATCTTGAGGTGATTGTTCAATGCCAGAATATCCTTCGTTGGCATGCGCGTACGTTGTAGAATGCTATATGGCGACACGTGGAATAACACATTATAGAATAACGCGTGGTGACACGTAAAATTATACATTATAGAATAACGCGTGGTGACACGTAAAATTATACATTATAGAATAACGCGTGGTGACACGTAAAATTATACATTACAGACTAACGCGGGGTGACACGTGGAATAATATATCATAGAATAACGCGTGGTGACACGTAGAATTATACATTATAGAGTAACGCGTGGTGACACGTGGAATTATGCATTATAGAATAACGCGTGGTGACACGTAGATTATACATTATAGAATAACGCGTGGTGATACATGGAATAATATAATATAGAATAACACGTGGTGACGCGTGGAATAATATATTATAGAATAACACGTGGTGACGCGTGGAATAACTCACTGTAAAATAACGCGTGGTGACACGTAATGGGTGTAAAATGAGATTATATTATGACGCGTAAAGAAAAATAGCATGCAGACCTCTGTCGTTTGTGTTTGCAATTCTAGCATCAAGTAATTGTAGTATCAAGTAATTCTAGCATCAAGTGATTCTAGCATAATATAATTCTGGCATAAAGTAATTCTAGCATCAAGTAATTCTAGCATCAAGTAATTCTAGCATCAAGTAATTCTAGCATCAAGTATCGCTGCTCAGCACCCACGTGCGATGGTGAGGGTGCCCCACAACTAGGCCATGAAGCAAATAATCCAGAACTTCACAGGAAAAATTATCTCCGTACCGAAAAAATGGAAATTACCAAAGTTTTACGCAAGAATGCAGTTAATTTACGTCACGTAGGGGAGAATTTTTCAAGCCAGTTAAACTCAGGAAAGAATTTCTCAAAGCTTCACTAAAATAGGAGAGTCGGTAATATAAAGGATACCTATAAATAATATGTTGCCAAGTTACATTAATTCGCTTAAACACAACTATATTGTGAGAAATATTACACAATTATTTTCCAGAAAAATTACGTAAACATTTATTTTGAACATGCATGTTCATGAAGGTAAAGAAAACATAGCATCTGCATGACAAGTCCAGTTCATACGTAAAAACCATTTTTTCTTTTAAGTTAAAATAGTGAAAATACCAGGAGTAAATTCCTATCACGTTACCACGTCAGCTCAAGAAACATTCGACTAAATGCAACAACAAATGCCCCTAAGAGTGTACTGATAAGCCCTAATGTCATGTATTGATTCATTCTTCTTACTGAATAAGAGAGCGGAGAAATCAACTCTAAAATCTAAAGTGAAGCACTTTACGTACCTACTAAGGCTACAGATCTTCTATTAATTTCATCCAGGAAATCAATATGTATAGATAGTAGCCCAAGGAGGAACTCTATTCGAGGAATAGAAGCTTATGATCTGAATTAAGAAACGAGTAAATCATACTCTAAGGAATCGGATGCAAAGATAAGAATATGAGACTAATTTAGCCTTACTACACCATGACGGGAAAATTTCAGCACTGGTTACAAATTTGACATCGAACGCACGTTATTCAGCGAAAATAAAAAGTAACTGTCTCGTTTAGAGTTAGTTCTATAACACGATTTCAGATTTGCGTGTTGGACAGTTCGTTCCACCAGCAAATGGCGATACTAAACAAATCTGTTAAGAAAGATTGAGAATTTAGAAAATATTCAGATGCAGAGGTTGCACAGCTCAGTGGAAAGACAAAAATTACTTAATATGAAGGAAAACTTTAGGTAACGAGAGCGCGCTTCAACAAGATGCCAAGAAGACATACGCGGCTGAGTTGCAAACTACATGCAAGTCAGACGGAGAAATTCGCTCTCGTAACTCTAACTAAACGCTCTTCAGACAGCTCAGAGACGAGAGACTGAAGCGTCGGCTAAATTATTCGCTTAACTACTCACGGAATGCTGAGCAGACTTGCAACTAGACGACGGCAGCCTCGTGAGAAACAAAGAGGAGCGGGGTGTAGTGAAGGAACAAGGGAGTTGTAGAGCAGGAGCTGCACGAGGAGCGGGGTGTAGTGAAGGAACAAGGGAGTTGTAGAGCAGGAGCTGCGCGAGGAGCGGGGTGTAGTGAAGGAACAAGGGAGTTGTAGAGCAGGAG
>VCRD01004639.1:6455-21664 GCA_006783055.1 Trinorchestia longiramus
GGTGTAACCCGTATTCCCGGTGGTTGCCCGTATTCCCGGTGGTAGCCCATATTCCCGGCTGTGGCTCGTATTCCTGGCTGTGGCCCGTATTCTCGGTTGTGACCCGTATTCCCGGCTGCAGCCCGTATTCCCGGCTGCAGCCCGTATTCCCGGCCGTGTTCCGTATTATCACCTGTGTTCCGTGATGCTGGCATGCCTTCCCATTCATCTGTACGGTCAGAAGTCTGTGTGCACAGTAAATATTACGGCCGCAGCTTGTAGGCATAATATTACCACCGATATTTTTGCCTACAACCAATGCTCTGGTAGTAGAAATGTAAAGGGACAAATATTTCCTGTAACTTTTTTCAGCCTGGCAGCTGAACCTTAAAACAACAATCAACATCCCTGGCGGCATGGAGCTGCATGGCCGTATCTCCAAAGCTCCAATAAAACGAATCAATAATAAAGGGGAGCCCTTACTACTTCTACTGTCATTCCGGAACCACTGCACTCATCTAAGCTTAAACGCAATTAAGATTCTTTGAGAAAAGTAGCTTCTGATGTCCTGAGAAATGCTATTTTATTGTATTAAATATTGCAACCTAAATTTTTATTTATTTCTTGTACACCTAGCAGTCATATTTTGTTGCCAGTTTGCCATCTAAGCGATCTGTACTCTGACGAAATCATGCCATAGATATCTTTCTAAATTGATTGACAGTTGAAGACATGATGCTTGTTTCATCTTTAATTAATTCATTAATTCATTATTTAATCCACTGTTCTATTATCATTAATTCATCCGCTGGGCAAACAACAACTTGCTTGTCTCATCAGGCTTTCAGTATTCGAAATTCCCCTTATTTGAAATTGCTTTTTAAATTATTTTTGAGTCATACAAAGCGGTGGTTTTAGGACGGATATAGGCTCATATTGTCTCTCTTCGTGTACTTCTGTCAGAAGGTCACTGAGTGCGGCAGTTGTATATGCGCCCTACAATGTTCCGGACTACAATTTTTATGATTGCACTAAATTACAAAACTACATTGTAATCCCCCCAGTTGCCTTCTACTTCCGCCTGATTTTGCAAGAGACATTCCTAATACTTTATTGGCCCCCAGCTACCCATTGATATCACGAGCAGAGTGTGTGTCCTGTATAAAATTAGATCAGTTACAGTCGCAATTAAAGTTATGAGATGCTTCGAAGTTTATGGTAGCAGTCAGAGCGCGACCATGCCCAAATTCTTTGAGGCTTTACTGCTGAGCCTCTGAATTAAATGGAGACGCTTCACGCTGTACAGCTGCTGCTGCTGCGTCTACTTCTGCAGCTGTGTCTACTGTTGCTGCTGTGTCTACTGCTGCAGTTGTTCTACTGATGTTGCTGTCTACAGCTGTTGCTGTTGTGTCTATTGCCTCTGTTGCGTCTACTTCTGCAGCTGTGTCTACTGCTGCAGCTGTTTCTACAGCTGCTGCTGTTTCTACTGCTGCTGCTGTTTCTACTGCTGCTGCTGTTTCTACTGCTGCTGCTGTTTCTACTGCTGCTGCTGTTTCTATAGCTGCTGCTGTTTCTACTGCTGCTGCTGTTTCTACTGCTGTTTCTGTTTCTACTGCTGATGCTGTTTCTACTGCTGATGCGGTTTCTACTGCTACTGCTGTTTTTACTGCTGATGCTGTTTCTACGGTTGATGCTGTTTCAACTGCTGATGGTGTTTCTACTGCTAATGCTGTTTCTACTGCTGATGCTGTTTCTACTGCTGCTGCTGTTTCTACTGCTGATGCTGTTTCTACTATTGCTGCTGTCTACAGCTGTTGCTGTTGTGTCCATTGCCTCTGTTGTGTCGACTGCTGCTGCTGTTCCTACTGTTTCAGCCGTGTCTACAGCTGTTGCTGTGTCTACAGCTGTTACTGTATCTACTGCTACTACTGTTGTGTCTATTACCTCTGTTGTGTTCATTGCGTCTTTTGTGTTTACTGCTGCCGCTGTATCTACTGCTGTACGAGTTGCTAGTTTTCCATTGCTTTTATAGCTGCTAGTGTAGAACGTATATATTCTTGAGCCGTTACTGCTGACACGTCATTGTGTCGTTGCATGTGACAATATTGATTAAATGTTATGAAGTCCCTCTGCACTGCAACTGAACATCCATTATGTTTGAAAAAATTTTTACACTATTCATGCTCGCTGTTTCTTGCAGTATTTTGTCATTTGGGTTACCTGATAATTGTACTGTTTTTGAGTACAAAACATTCTTTGTATCAGTATACAAGATACTTGATTAAACTCTAAGATTCTCTGCCCTTCGACTGTTCATAATGCACTTGACTTTGTCAATACCTACTGTGTGAACTGCCTTTGACTCTGTACATAGATTACTGGTGTACATTGCAGCTGTACGTGCAACAGATGCTCCTTGTTGCTGCAGCTGTATATGCAGCAGACGCTCCTTGACGCCGCAGCTGTATGTACAGAAGACGCTCTTTGACGTTGCAGCTGTACGTGCAGAAGATGCTCCTTGACGCTGCAGCTGCATATGCAGCAGACGCTCCTTGACGCCGCAGCTGTATGTACAGAAGACGCTCTTTGACGTTGCAGCTGTACGTGCAGAAGATGCTCCTTGACGCTGCAGCTGCATATGCAGAAAACGCTCCTTGACGCTGCAGCTGTACGTGCAGAAGAGGCTGATGGACATCTGCTGCTGAGATGCTGCTGTCGCTTTGCTTTGTTTAGTATTCGAAGGTTTCCGGACTGCGTAATGGAGTCGCGCTGTGATGAACGGAAGGTGTCGGAACACAGAGTCGGTGTCTCATTTGATGACACTCAGTTCGTTTCAGAGCCTCACCGGAACTCAAGTCAGCGCCACACCGGAACTCAAGTCAGCGCCACACCGGAACTCAAGTGAGCGCCACACCGGAACTCAAGTCAGCGCCACACCGGAACTCAAATTAGTGTCACACCGGAACTCAAGTCAGTGTCACACCGGAACTCAAGTCAGCGCCACACCGGAACTCAAGTCAGTGTCACACCGGAAGTCAAGACAGTGTCACACCGGAACTCAAGTCAGCGCCACACCGGAGCTCAAGTCAATGTCACACCGGAGCTTAAGTCAATGTCACACCGGAACTCAAGTCAGTGTCACACCGGAACTCATGTCAATGTCACACCGGAACTCAAGTCAGCGCCACACCGGAACTCAAGTCAGTGTCACACCGGAACTCAAGTCAGTGTCACACTGGAACTCAATTCAGCGCCACACCGGAACTCATGTCAGCGTCACGAGTTCAGCTCGGTTCAGCACCACATCGGAAGTGCACTCAACGGAAGTTACTGAGAAAACTACATTAATTAAAAAACTTTGTATACTTTAAGACCTGAAAGGTACTTTCTTGAAGAAATAAATTCTTCATCTTCATGTCTCCGTGCAAATGTTCATCTGAATATGCACATACCGAGACTCCACAAACAGCAGCCGTAACTCCTTCCGTCAAGTAGAATTACTTCCCAATTTGAGTCAGGCAAGTCAAACCCATGGCCTCGTGTAAGCCATCGTTCAATTGCCAGCGACACTTGAACTGAACCCCGGCACTGCGCGAGGTATTTACTGCCCAGCACGCGTGGGGCGCTAGAAGAGAGATAGGTGCTCCCACTCAGCCTTCGTGGTTTGGCCCATTAGGTGAGCAGAAGTGTCGTTTTGAAATATATAAAGAGTCGTGCAAAAAACATTCATCATAGTGTCAGGAGACTTATTTTTACTCGTAGCTTGATTTAGAAACAGTAGCTTGGAAGTACTTGAAGACTACAGCAGGCATCCATGTTGTGTTCAAACTGACCAACTAGTTTAGGATGTGTTCAGGTGTGTCACCATAGTGTGTTCTATTGTGGTGTATGTCTATGTTTATTTGTGTGACGGTGACAGGAGTGACGGTGGCAGGAGTGACAGGAGTGGCAGTGGCAGGAGTGACAGGAGTGACGGTGGCAGAAGTGGCAGGAGTGGCAGTGGCAGGAAGAGAACATGAGAGCAGATGAGAGTGGAGGGCGGAAGTAAAAGACTGCTGCTATGGTTCCGGTATCAGGGTTACAGGAGTCTGTGGTGCGCTGCCTTGTGACTCCAGAGTGATGGACCTGAAGTGCAATAAACTACTGACACTTAAATAAGTACCAGCACCTGAACACTGAAATAAGTACCAGCACCTGAACACTGAAATAAGTACCAGCACCTGAACACTGAAATAAGTACCAGCACCTGAACTCTGAAATAAGTACCAGCACCTGAACACTGAAATAAGTACCAGCACCTGAACACTGAAATAAGTACCAGCATCTGAACACTGAAATAAGTACTAGCACCTGAACACTAAAATAAGTACCAGTACCTGAACACTGAAATATGTACCATGCTAGTCACACCATACTAGTCAAGCCAAGCTCAAAAAATTCTCAAACTAAATAAAAAGATATTGCAAACACGTGGTACATAAATACTGGTACTGCATGTACCATGAGCACAAGCAGCTTGAGAACAGTACTTCAATGAAGCAGTTTGCGTCATTCATTTTCATCTAGAAAAATAGCGTGTGAGTTGAGAAACGTGAAACTTTTCACACTCAACTTTACTCACTCTTTTAAAATTTTGTTATTTTTTGCACATAAAAGGAAATATGATTGCAAAATGAACTTCCGTGCGTATTTTCTTCGATGAGAATTTCTCAAAGAATGAATTTCTCGAAGAATTAGAGCAGCAGTACAGCGGAAGTCGCGAGCGAGCTTAGAGAAATAGTACTCTCAAACGACCGAGTGTTTGACCAATCGATCATTTCTATTCCGGGGATAGAGAAAAAAGAGTCAGTTTGTTTACTGACAGCTGAAGGAGGAACGAGAAGCATTAAGTCTCACCCGAGGGGAGCAGCTAGCCCCTCCCTCCCCCACACACACACATAGCGAAGGTGTCTCAGCGATCTCTCAGATACGCAGAAAACTGAGGGTCTACAGCACGTGCCGAGGCCTAGCTGTCTCCCCTGCGCAGGCCTACTTGTGTTCAGATGCCTCACCTGCGCAGGCCTACTTATGTTCAGACGCCTCACCTGCACAGGCCTGCTTGTGTTCACACCCTTCACCTGCGCAGGACTACTTGTGTTCTGATGTCTCACCTGTGCAGGCCTACTTATGTTCAGACGCCTTACCTGCGCAGGCCTGCTTGTATTCAGACGCCTCACCTGCGCAGGCCTACTTGTGTTCAGATGCCTCACCTGCACAGGCCTACTTGTGTTCAGACGTCACCGCGCAAATATATACTTAAGTACAGGGTGCAACAACACAACATTTTTTCAAAGCAAAGTGCTTGCACAACTCGTGAAATATATCACGAGTTACCCCATAACGCTTTTATTTATATCACAACTCGTTAATTTATCCAATAGGTTCAACAGACAGTTGATTACTAGCCCAAAAACTCCATGAGGTTACTTACAAAAGACTTCTAATACGCAGAAGGAATCTTAGCTCAAAAAAATGAAAGTTTGATCATCGCCTCGTGAAGTTGCATGGTTGTTCTCACTAGGTGTCTTGTAGCTCCCTTAGCTTTGCAGTTGTCAGCAATGACAGGTGCGTGATAACTTTTATCTTCTTTCCTCAAGCTCCTGGAGTTAATTGAACTGCCAACAGCGTGGTCCGGCATACACTTGCCAAGCATAGATACACAGGGTTAATAATAAAAGGTCACATGCGTTTTCGATAACAACATTAGTCAAGAGAATATTTGTTATTGTTCGGCTTGATAGTTGTAAAAATTAATGACGTGCAATTAAGTAACATAAATGTGCTTGACCTCTGTTTCTCGTCGTATCCCTGAGACAAACTTAGCTTTCTTTTACTTCACAAGACAGAATTGTGTAAAGAATCCAGCAAACATGTTAGTTTCCTGATGTTTGCCCGGTCTCTAAAGCGTGTTAGAGTCACACGTTGGACTAAAACGACCCAAGTAACCGCATTACTTGTTTATCTTGATATACCTTAGTAGAAACAAATGGAGTTCGTTGATTAATAGCACTTAAAGCTCTTCTTCAGTAGTCGGATTTACATATAAAAAAAACTTGCAATGAATCATCTGTAAATCGTAAACGAAGGTATTTACCCGAAAACAAAATACAATTAAAGTCATGCATCATACGACAGAAAATAATTATCCTTTCCATATTGACTGTGTTTAAAATAAGAAAAAATCGTAGATTATAGGATTCACCGTACATAAGAAAGTGAAGGCCATGCCTGTGTTGTGTTCGTGAGATCTGCCTCAAACGTCGGGCTCAAACGCTTCTGATGACCGCTCCCTCGGCGCTGTGTCTCCGTCTCTTGTGTGCGCAGACGACAGAGGACAAATGAACTGACACGTTTGTACAGTGTGCTCGATACTCGCCGTATTTACTGAGCGCGGTTAATCGCTTCAGACGCAAGTGCCCGCAGGAGTGCAGTCAAGAAGAAAGTCTGCGCGGGTTTACTAGTTCTGTGGGAGAGTGAGGACTGTTTGATGGCAAGCTGAGTCCTCTGGACGTGTCTGTCATAAGAAATAATAAAGTTTTTGTTTCATTTACGAATTGCTCATCTTGAATTACCATCTATGACTTGGATGATGTTAGTAAAGTAACAGAAATTTTACCGATTATCACAGACCTGAAAAGTTCAGATACCAAGGATATTTTTTTGCGCCCACTAGTTGGGGTAGAGGGTAAAGAAACTTTTGCTTGGCACAACAAGCGCAGACTATAGCGCTGGTGCGCTGACTAGAGCGCAAATTCTGGTAGAATTTGACATTTCAATGCATGGGCTGCACTTGCTTTCGAAAGAGTTGAACTGGAAAGACAAAAAGTATCTAATTATGGTAAAAAATAATAAATTGCTGGACACTTTCTATGATGGCAGTTCAATTAACGAAAATATTAGGCGTCTTTGGGACTTATTAATTCCTGAGGGAGTAATGCTTGCTTACGGAATAACAGGAATCTTTTGTCGAGTAACTGCAGATTGCGTTACACAACGATGTAGAACACAGAATTGTGGCCCTGGAGTCACAGCTGTCACTCTCACGCGTGGGATTACTGATTCGACTGCTATTGGCCCTCGTAAAATATTAATGCGGGGTTAAATAGTACCACTTCATGCGAGCGCTCCGAAAGTTGGGTTTTAATTCTATTAGAAACAGAACAAGTTTTTGAATAAACATTTTTTGGGGCAAAAAGTCAAAAAATTTCCTTGACTGAACAATTGTTTGAAGCAATGCGAGTTTGTTTGATCGAACAATTTGCACAGCATCAAAATTTCATTCGACCGTGAACAGTAAACCTAATTTGAGCAGCGAGACGCTGACTGGCTAAGACGTGCGAGTTTACTCGTGACGTCACAGAGCAGCGGTGGTGTAAACAACCACCAGATGTAAACACGCGCACGCACCACAGTCAGGTAAGGGCGTCTTGGCCGTACTCAGTTTTGGTCTCAGACTTCAGTTCTCTGTAACCTACTATGAAAAATGCTACAACGTGCGAAGAGATTTTTTATAGCACATTAACTCATTCGCAATTGCAACATTTCAACTGAATTTTGTTAAAGATAGCGGTGCAGAAGATTCTAAGCTGTGTTTAAAACTCTATTTGATCATAATATTGTTATAACAGAGGAGTTAATACTGCTTTTAAACTATCTACAATCATGGTGCGTAGTAGTTGAAATGTAGCTAGAGTTTCGACATTCTCGTCCGCACAGTATTTCTGAATATATTTCAGTACATAATTCACTGTCATCTGCCCTTTCTGATAAATTTATCTGTTATCAAGAATGGGCGTGTATCCACGAACACTTGAAGAATAAATTACTGATTGTTGACACTCTTGTGGACACGCCGCATGTGCTGCTGGCAGTCCTTATGAATCTGGCAGCATTACTGGCGCGTAGCCATGATACTGAGCTACTGCCAGCTATTGAACTCTCACAACCACAGATGAAGTAAAAAATCGTAACAGAAACCACTCTGAACATACTGTAAACAGTTCTTGAAATACGCGGGAAGTAGAGAACTTTATGTAGTCAACATATCAAGCGCCGTGCCGTAACCATTCTGTGAACTAGAAACAGAAAAGTTTAGACGATCGGTCGAAAAACAACTTTGATGTATTGCTAGGGGAAGCAATAGTTCGGTATCTGAGCGTAAAGAATGGAGAATGCATGTGGGCTGGGTATCTTAGTTGCAACCCAATAGAACTTGTTCTTACGTCAAGCTTACCAAGTACATAAGCATGGGTGCGAGGGTGAGAACACCTCCAATAACACGACGCGTGTAAACAAGGGAGAGGAAACGAGCATCGTGGCCGACACAATCGTGTTGAACCTCGCATTGTTGGGAGAACGCTGTCGTGCTGCTATTGTTATTCATGATTATTTTAAATTATTTTATTGATTCTTATAGTATTATTATCTTGAGATTTTCCGCAGCTTATTGTTGGGTTTCTTTTGTTGGGCAGCACCGAAGCTTAGAGATCAGAGATCCATTTGTGACAGGGTTATTTCTTTCTTTTTTGATAACGGGTGTGAGGAAGATATAATACATGGCATGCTGTGGCCCAGGGTGTGAGGCAGCCATAATACCTGGCATGCTGTGGCCCAGGGTGTGAGGCAGCCATAATACCTGGCATGCTGTGGCCCAGGGTGTGAGGCAGCCACAAGCTGCGCCTAGCCAAGGTAAATGAGGAGCACAGCAGCCGCACGTCACACGAGGCTGAAGCGAAGCGCACGTAAGGGCTGGCACTGACTTGAGTATTGTGAGGAGGCTGTGCCACACGGCAGCTGTGCCACACGGCAGCTGGGCCACACGGCAGCTGTGCCACACAGAAGCTGTGCCACACAGAAGCTGTGCCACACGGCAGCTGTGCAACACGGCAGCTGTGCCACACTGTAGCTGTGCCACACGGCAGCATCACACGAGCAGCATTGCATGATTCAACATTTTTCTAGCTTGTATCACACTTAATAACTATCAATTAAACCTAAATTCATTCTGGAAGGAAGAACGAAGGGCTTGGTACTAGCTGCGCCATGTAGAAAAATTGACAAATGGTGAAATAGACATAAATGTTAAAAACACTGAGTTTGTGTGTCACTGGCACTCGCTCCAGCGCCAGCATCATTCAGTAGGACGCGCACCAGCACCAGCACCAGCATCATTCAGTAGGACGCGCACCAACACCAGCACCAGCATCATTCAGTAGGACACGCACCAGCACCACAGGGCCAATAAGACAAGTCACTTTTCTCAATCCTAACGGAGTAATAAAAATTTCTAATTATGCCTGCTTGTACGTAGCACTCAGTTCAAAGCAACCAACAAAATTTTAGGTACTTTGATCTGAGCCTCGGTCAGTGTTAAACAACTCTAATGAAAAGAAATTAAGTATGTGAAGCTATAATTATGGGAAATGAAATGTACCAATTGAACCGTTGGAAAATTCAGCCAGTTGTGCTATTATTTTTTTAGCGTTACATCGTGCATTCATTGTCTCCAGTAATAGATAAATCAATCCCAGAAATGTTGTATTGGGTTTGCTTACACTACTTATTTAACTACAGTTACACTTATAGCGCAAATATTTTATTACCTCAGGACTAAATTCACTCTGATTGTCACCTCGGCATCTCTTCACCAGCTGGAGGCTCAAAGTACAATAAGTTCCTCGCATGACTCCGCTTGACAAGTGAGCACTAATTGTACTGCTTTCAAGCTTACAAATAGCAAAACCAATATTTTAGAGCTATCTCTGCTGAAATATCTGAAAAAGCAAATGAAATACTCATCAGTGTCACGACCAGCCTCGAATTATCTTATCGTCCCATTATAGCTTGAGGAACAAGAGATTTAAATAGCACGGCAACTCTGAACACTGTTGGGCCACAAATGTTGCCAGAAGCTTTCTCACCGCCAGCAATGATGTCGTAAAAAGTAGTTTTTTTCCGGGAGAGATGTCGTAAAAAGCAAAGCTTCAGTAATGACGTCCTAAGAAGTGTGGTGCTTCAGTTGAGGAGGTACGGGAGATGCTGCTGAGCATGGTAGTTATCGCAGGCCTCAGCTGCGTAGACGAGAGCCAAAATTCGTATAATATTCTATCGAAATGTCATTGAAACAGAGCAGGCAAAGACTAATGTAAGGTTCAGGGATTCAAATATTAAGCATTTCGCTTACAATGATGGAATCCATGCGGCTGAGACGTTGAAATTTAGGTTCCCACCATGAACTTCAAATTATCATTAAAATTCATCTTGCTTTTTCAGTTAAAGTGATATAATTTCATCAACTAGAACATGTTATCAAATTATATTCCAATAAATTAGGAATAGCCACCTCAATTTCAAATCTCTGAACTTCGAAAAGAAGGTTGCAGAACTGAACGCAGTATGTTAGGGAGAGAGAGAGAGCGATTGTGACCTTCCTTGAGCGACCTTCTCTCTCAGAAAAATGGAGGCCCATAATTTCTTTCGGATTTCAGTTAGCTTAGCAGCACAGCAAACCTTGCTGGTGCACAGCAAATCTTGCCTGTGCTGCTTGGGCTTACTAATTTAACTTGTTAGTAGTGTTACTAATGGCTAACTTTTCATCGCTGTGTTGGTCTAAATGTAGCTAGACTCTTTTCCTGCTAGCGGTGGTAGCGAAGAACAAGACACCTTACAAAGCACCTGACGAAACTTCACGACAACAATAAGCGTCAACGAAGTGTTACTTAGACATTATCTGGATTAGTTCGCTGAATAACATCGCTTATAAAACGAGAATAAATATTTGCACGGTACTAATGACACGAAAATAAGTCCTATTCTAGCAAACCTATGAATAAAAGAAGCGATTCTGGATCTTTGAACTATTTGTGTAGCAGCTTGAAGTTATGCTCCCCATTCAGTGTCCGAGTATCTGTCAGTCCCAGGATCTGCCAGCAGCTGCTGTGGGCCTGCCAGCAGCAAGGAGGTTACAGCGCGTTCCCCGTGTATGTTTACGAGCACACAACCTGATCACCATCCAGGGAAAGGTTTTTAGTGCTCAGATGACCTTCCTAAAAGCTATAGCCAGCTGTTAATACATTTAAAGACTGGACACTAAGAGGAGGCCTCTGTCACATTTGCTGGTGGATAGAAGACGCTATTCATCGATTCTTCTATGAAAAGGAACTTCTTTTTGTTTGATGGTCAGTAATTTCAATTTCTATTAGGCACATCACAGCATGTTCAGTTCAAAGTCAAAGCAATAGCTTCTATCCAATGACCAACAGATAACAGGTTCACTTGATTGTACATAAGTGATTGGTTTCTTGAACGAAGAGCACAAAACACTTGAAGCGTCACAAATATTCACTTTCTTATTTCTGCATTCAGCTTTGACTCGTTGCAGTCAGAAAGCTCAATGTAACTATCACTGCCCGCTGCGCTAAGAGAGTTCGCTCGTGCGCTATTAGAAAGCCCAATACAATCGAATTCGTTGCTCTTGCTGTGCACAAAAGGTGCAATAAATCTGGGAGGCAGTAATTCCAGGCCTGTATAATGCGCCGCCTACAGCCTGTTGCATTTAGCGCTTCAGGACGGTTTCGACTACGCAGCATTTTGCTCGCCAATTGTAACAACCCTCAACAAAGCGCTAATACGGCTGACATCTCATTTCTCAGTCATGCCAATTTTTCTGTGAAATTACTTCTCCTACAATTAGTGGGCTTCTTCGTACGCCAGGCTGTTTGACTGTAAGCTGTTCATATAAAAGTTTGTTTTGATGAGCTATGTTTGGATCAGCCATTCTGAAAGCAATGTACATAATATTTCAGAGTTTGAGCTCATCAAATGTCACTAGAGCAGTAACTGTGAATGCAAGGAAAGTAATACTTTATATTCAACTTCATCGACTGGCAAAGCAGCAGCAACTCTCAATGCAAGCCAGGCCATATTTCAAGGCTCGAATTTATCAAACGACAGGAGATACGTAGAATCATGTGTAAATTTTATGGAGGGGACTGCCTCGAATTAAGACTTTATTTTTGCGAACGCCTTGCAAGATGAAACTTGAACTTTGAGTCGAGCACTTGTGTCGTACAAGAAATCTCTTCAGCGGATAACATCTGAGGAATAAAGCGCATTTCATTGATAATTGAATGCAACTCGGCACCTTCTGGGCTCATGGAATATCTGCTGAGGTCAAAGGTTTTGTCTTTCATAGCGGAGTTGCCGTTAGAAGTTCAAAGAGTTGCTGGGAAGGGAGAGGAGTTTTTATTCCTAACACAAAAATAGCTCGGATGTTCACTGCTCAGCCATAACAGACCAGAATAAAAGGTTTTGCGGCCGGTATAAGTAATATGGTCTGGCCTTCGTGACAAGGAAATTTCATTAACAAATGTAGGCATGAGGAATAAAATACAATCTTACAATATAAGCAACGTTTAGGTATGCAGCGTTGACTTCAAAGTGCTCATATTGTGTCCCTATTATTAAATCTTAGCTTTTTTGAAGTGCTCAGTTGAACTACTAGTCACATATGTACTATTTCTCTTACAGTAACCGTTGGAGCTGTGCGGAATATCCTGAAATACGACTGTAATGATTGTTTGTATCCATCATTATATTCACAAAACTCATTCCAATGTGAAAACCCTTAGAAAGAGTACATTACTTTAAATATGATTACATACTTGCTACTAAATGTTTAACAACCGCAAGAAAAATTCATGAACAAGTACAATGCTTAGCTTAAAGCATAGGAGCGTTAAAATGAAGGCTTCGATCAGTAGAATAAAGCTTGCACTCCTGAAGCTGATAAAGTCCTTGTGAAAGCTGACGACTTGTTTGGGCTGTGCTGCGTTAGTGCTGTCGGGGGAACATTCCAAAGCCTTGTTCAATTGAACTCTACGAAGTTACGCGCAGGAATTTATAGACGTGATCAGTGTTTTCTATTAGTAGGAATGATATTAACACTAACAAGTGTAATGAAATAAACATTAAGATTAGATTGATACTTACAATGTCAGTAACTGTTTCAGGTAGTATGCATTTGCTGATTTCAATGATCTACATTAATTTTTCACTTCTGAAATACATGAGCGTCACTCACGCACATTTTTCTTTCATTTAAATTTTGCATCAGAAATAAATTGCAATTGCAAGTCCCAAAAATGGTTCTGCAAATACACCTTGTGAGAAATGACTCGTCTAAATTTAGTTATCAGCTGCCTCTGAAAAACTCTACGAAAATAATTACGGAGTGTGGAGGGCCTGCGCACCTGCCTGCAACATCACGCACACGGCCTGCGCACCTGCCTGCAACATCACGCACACGGCCTGCGCACCTGCCTGCAACATCACGCACACGGCCTGTGCACCTGCCTGCAACATCACGCGCATGGCCTGCGCACCTGCCTGCAACATCACGCACACGGCCTGCGCCCCTGACTCAGAAAGCGCCAGATTTGGCTGCTACTCCGCGTGATTAAATTGGCTGCCAATTATAAAAATCGAGTAATTTAGCTAATCTCTAAGCGCCAGTGGTTAGAACACAAAGATATTTCTGAGGCAGCATAAAAGGATAAGGAAAATTTCAAGTTCTCATGTTTGAAATACGTAAACGTTTACAATTTTATTGTTTCAGGTGTTTAGCTACATTTCTACAATAATTCATAACCCTACTCAGGGAAGCAGGTTACTGAGGAGGTGCGTGGGGCTGTGAGGGTAAAGACAAACACTCGTAAGGATGAAAAAATGTGTAGACAATGAAAATGCAATTAATCCTGTATGCAATTTCAGGTCAGTGAGAAGCAAGCAACAGTGACACTACAGGAATATCAATTTGGTTTCCGTTCAGATTCCTGAAGTTGGCATTTTGTTAAAATATGAATGAAGGACTGGCTACTAGTTTACTAGCTCAGACTTCTGAAATAATCACCAGCTTGGTCGACTGGTGAGCGAGTCTGCTTGCGAGCGGAAAGACCCGGGTTCGAATCCCGCTGCCGACATGGTTGACGCGGCTAGAAATATGCATGGGACTTGGGTATACAACCGAATAATTATCGAAGTAATTATTCGACCCAAGAATGGGCCAGATGGTTCGTTCCTATAGCCTTATTCTATTCTATTCTATTCAAACAAGTCCTAAAATATCTTTTATGCGTTACAAGACATAACATGAGGTACAAACAAAATTCTCTGGTCATTATTCAGTGGGGAGTTTATAACACACCTCTCTCCTGACTTAAAACAAAGTTCGACTGAATCTTTGATGACGGAAATGCTTCAAATTTATGGCAAAATATTTTTAATGTGGGTGTCGTTGATGGGGGAAGCTAAAGTTTGACTTAATCTTTGATGACGGAAATGCTTCAAATTCATGACAAAATATTTTTAATGTGGGTGTCGTTGATAGGGGAAGCTAAAGTTTGACTGAATCTTTGATGACGGAAATGCTTCAAATTTATGGCAAAATATTTTTAATGTGGGATGTCGTTGATGGCGGAAGCTAAACTCAGCTTGTAGGACGATGCTGTAAGTTTATGTGTATTTGTCCTGTTATTATGGAGATTTACAAGCCTAGAGTTATGTCAAAAGAGCTATTTTTTGCGCATCCCATGTTAATATTAAGTTCAAGAGAGTATTATCAAGGCTTGGTTAAAATACAATAGAAGTTAAAAATGTGACACTTTCACCATGAACTCGAACAAAAAATGTAGACAAATGTTGCCATACACAATATTCAATCAAACGCTAGGTCTAAAACCAATTGTCCCAAGAAAATAAATTAATTTTAATCACAAAAATTAAGGACTTTTAGCGTGGGTCGCACTGTGTAGTTATGTCATCATTGATCTGTAGGGCTGGTTGTGTGTAGTTATCAGACACTTCATGGACTGAGTCAGAAAATAATAATTATGACTCTCTTTAACCACTGCAAAGCTAGAAACGATCAATAGTATAGAAATCTTGCTCAAAAAGTGACGTGAGGTATATTTCTTATATGAGATTATCTGTTATATGAGGTATACATGTTATATGAGCCACACATGTTATACAGGTACACATGTTGTATGAGCCACACATGTTATACAGGTATACATGTTATACGAGCCACATATGTCATATGAGCCACACATGTTATATGAGCCACACATGTTATATGAGCCGCACATGTTATACAGGTATACATGTTGTATGAGCCACACATGTTATACAGG
>VCRD01004639.1:21916-37177 GCA_006783055.1 Trinorchestia longiramus
GGATGCTGCTCGAGGGGGAGAGGAAGCCCCCCAGTCGTGGGAGGGGGATGATAGTTTTTTCACGGAGGATGGAGGTGTGGGAGAACCCAATGGCACAAATGTGGTGAATGCAGGTCTTTCACATGAGACTAAGAGGAAGGAGATTTGAATAAGCCTGCACTAGTTGCCAGGATAGCACAAATTCATTGATGTTGATGTAGAGCTCACGAGTTTGTGGGCGGAATGGGCAAAAATCAGGAAGGTACCACAAGCAGAAGTGATTCAAAATCTTCAATTTATTTCACATTTTTAAGGGATGCTTGGTTTTCCTGTTTTTCATGTGTAATTACCACGGTTTGAGTTATTAGCTGTCAGAAGTTCAGTTACTAACTACCATGGTCTAATTAAAGTCAGACATTATCTTTACATAATTTATCTAAGCGGTAATCGTCAATTGAAAACCAATTGACTGCTTCGGTGAGACGATAATTGAATTCCAGGAACTGCTGTAGTGGACATCGTTTTCTCTTTTTATGCCATGAATAAGGCCATTAAAACTTCTAATAATACATCATAGCATTATCCGCACACCCCACGATCATGGCAGCCTTGATATGCTCTGTACTCCTGAATGCATCTGGCCTATAAGTATCATCCATCACTGCCTAAACAGAAGTCTTGTTTCGTGTGGCAGAGTAGAATACTGGACGAGCTCTCTACTCTCCATCGAGCGTAATATCGAGTTCAGTACTCTCCACAGAGCGTATTATTGAGTTCAATACTCTCCACAGTACTTTCTCGTGACCTTTAGGTGTCCAATAGAGTAGCCTGTAATTTTTTTCTTTCATTCCCAGAGCTAAAACTGCATAAGAGGGGACTACATCACTCTGTAGTAAAGGTTTTTCAGCTCTCTCGTTTCTGAGGTTATTTTGCTATTAAGCCAGATGCGTATGCAGACTTAGTGTTTGTAGAGAAGCTTCAACTTAGCCAAGCAGAGTTAAACTCAAGCAGAAAATTTACAACAGGACTGAATTAGTGCACAGCTTTAGCAAGCGCTGCATAGTGAAATACAAGCTTACTTTGGTTGAGGCTTAGAGAGTGCCGTCTTGGTGAAGGCATCGTAAGAGAGAGAAGGATACACACGGAAAATTGGAGTTCATGATTATATACCAATTAAATTATTGGTTCTAGGCTAAATCATGAAAAAGTCTTTGTTTTCCACAGGTTTGGATTTTTCTTGTTACGAGTATAGAGCTCTATGAAATAATAGCGTAAAGGTCATAATAATAAGAAAAACCACTTGAACTATGACATGAACAGCAGTAGTGTGGTACTCCGGCCGTCTGGGACAAAGGATCACGGATGGAGAAACCGTCCGTAATAGTCAAGGTAGGGAGGGCGAACAGCGGTGTAACGTGAGCTAGGGCAGAGAAGGCAACAGGTCAAACTGAGTTGAGGTTCTGGGCAGCCTTTGCATGGTCCGCAGCACATTTCATGCCTCTCGCTCCTCAAAACATCAATAGAGTGGTTCATTTCAAAAGTTCAGAGGACTAGATTTATTAAACAATCGTTAATTACTGTATCTATAAGGTTATTTTAGTCATATTTCAGAGATTCTCATATAGGTCATAAAATGAAAGTGGCGCACAAGTAAAAATGCAATCAACATTTGACACGATAGTGTAAATGAGTTAAATTTCCTCATGAAAAATGGCATTCCGGTTCTCATTGGATTTGCTGTTTTTCACAAAATTTGTGCTGCAAAAGCAATGTGCTGTACCTTAAATTTAACAGACTATACAGAATTAGGAATTTAGAACTGGAATGAGATTGGCCATTTTAAGTCACACCTAAAACCCACTTTTGAAGTTCTTACATAATTATCATAATACATTGTGGTACGAATAATTTCTGACAAAAACAATCCGAAAATTTTGGTGAAGCCTTGCATTTTTAAAGGACGTTGGAGAAAACCAGATTAAAATGAGAAAGTGCAGAGGCAATCCTGCAACTACTGTGTTGATTACTTGTGACTGTGTGTCCACGGCCATGACGTGTGGAGCGTCGGATGAACAGCTACACTTCAAAACTCCGAGTCTTTCCATATATTGTACGATACGAACTAGGGTGTATTACCTCTAAAAGGATTAAAGATCACTGAAAATTATCTTCGCTTGAAAAATATTTCATGTTGCAAGCTCAGACACATTTTTGAGACGTACTTCTTGGTTGTTGCTTTTTCAATGCTTTAGCATTAATGACTCATTGTAGTAATAATAAAACCTTACAAGAGCAGGTATTAAAGGTCTTTTTGGATATCAAAAGAACAATATATTTCTATTGTTGACGATTGAGTTATTGTAGCAAAACTAAAGCTTTCTGTTGCCACTTGCCACAAATTACAATGTTATTCAGAGCACACTACGCATGAACAGAGTACGTCGAGAAATCTTCTTTCGGTTACCTATTTTGATACATAAGACCGAAATGTTTCACATTCCTCTTCTATTTCTTTATAAGATTAGTTTATAAATAACTGATCTGTTATACGTCCTCAGTCACAAGAAATACAAGCGTTCGTCTCTTACTCACTTGTCTAAAAACTTAAGAACATCGAACATCACGCCACTGGTGTCATACCGCCCGTCAGGATGAGAGCGGTCCTCTATTTCCCCTGTTTCCCCTTTTTCCCCTCTTTCCCCTTTTCCCCCTCTTTCCCTCTTTCCCCTTTTTCCCCTTCTTCCCCTAGGTGACGGAAGCGCAGTTGTCGCCGTCCATCATCGCAGGCGCGTGGGAGACGTAGAGGATGACATCCTTGTTCCTGGGACCACAACACTCACATGAAGCTCCTTAGGAACCACTCGCACATTCCACGCGCTCTGCACGGAACTCTGAAATTATCAGTTTCTTGATGCAGTCGACATCGAAATTGTGAAGCCTCATTCTACGTCGTATGATACTTGCATACTGTATGTTCTTTTAGCCAAATACAGTTTCTCTTGAAAAAGCTCCTAACGAATTATGTTTCAGTCGAAGGAGGACGACTTTTGGGTTTAATTTAATTTTAGCTGTTAAAAAATTATGTGAACGAATCATATCTTTTGAATTGAATTCGAAAATCAATGAAATTATACTTTCCTGATGAACAAGACATGGATGAACTAGTTCACATTTTTTGAACATGCTCAGATACTTAGTCGTTTGAGTTCACGCTGGTTTTCGTAAGTTGAAGCAGTAAATTATGGCATCAGATTTTTTCAATTTTTATTGACATAATTTGCACTGATAACAGTGAGCAAGTGTACATTCCTTTCAGAGTTCACCCATGCTGCTTCAGTTTTAGATTTTTAAAGCATCTCTCATATTACAGCTCTTATAGTGTAATTTTAGTTAGTTGAAGTTTCTCTGTGTACATACATGTATGATATTAGTTTATGTGATTCAATTTTTATTTCTGAATAAGTTAAAGGAATAAACCAACACGTCAACGATCGCCTGGGAGGAGGTCAGATGTTGACTAGAACTGGATGAACTGGAACTGAGAACTGGATGCTTAATTGCTCCTGCCACTATAACTAATCCAGTGTGCCGAGCAAGTAATGTGTGCCAGTGCAAGTACGAGTGCACGAGCAAGGAGCGCACATTAATATTGAAGTTTTATTGACTGGAGAGAAAGACAGCTTCTGGCAGAATTTATCCATGCACACAGCAACATTACAAGGACAATATCAGTTCCTGTACGAGGTATAAGTTTACTCATACTAAAACGAATAGCTCACTGTTTTATCTTGTATATGAGGTTTGGTGTGTATACATGATCATAAAAATATTCTCAACGGCCAACACACGCGGCAGGAAGTGAGCGTGACGAAGAAGTGAAGGCTAAAGACGTGACTTTGTTCAGTAACGTGGGGCCGTGAGGCTGCGACACTCAGGCCAGTTTTTCATACCTCATTTAATGAAATTATGTGACTGTTATTCTTGTTTTTACATTGCAGCGCTTTTATGGAACAATTCTTTGACATTTTAGAGAGAATACGTACGCTATAGAAACGACTTCGTTGCAGCCAAAATATTGATCATTTGGCAGCAAAAGATCGTTCAAATTTTTGAGACAGGTGGCCTAAGTGAAGTAAGTGAAGCTAGAATGCTTCTTCTGAAAGACAATTGTCAATAATTGGGTCAATTGACTGACCCGGAGTGAATTCTTTGTATCAGAAATGTTAATTAAATTCTTAAAAAGGCAATAAAAGGCTATTAGTACTAAATCTGATTGATGATTTAATCAACAATGGATTACCTGTGTGTGAGCAATAGTCAATGTAATTATGATTCACCACCAGCTAAAGCCAATTATCTGACTAAATATCGCTCTTCATTCATGTTCAATACGTACAAAATTTCGTATAAAAGTATTTACAACGTAGTGACTGTTAATTTCAATGAGCTTTACACAGGACGTCTCTGACAAAAGCAAATTTTAAAACTTATTTCGCTCCTGCATTTCCAGTGCTTCGCCTTCCCTCCAGAGCTACAGAGCTAGCAGCTCGCGTGCGCTGAGTCTCCAAGTCCATCCAGCACGGCGGCCGAGTGCTCATTATTGGGGTCGCAAATTAAGTTTGTGTGGGTGGCCGAGCCCATATGGCCCACGACTTGTGATGATAGACTGGCAGCCGCCAGGTACCTTACCTTCCCATGTTTCGTTCTTAGCAGAGTCTAAATATCTGGTGCATAATGCGGACGAAAGGGGCCAAGAAATTGCTCATCTATAACACGACTTCCCTTTCTTGTTAGCAACAAAAACAGACTCGTTGTCAAAATCCATCATTGAAAGTATTCAATTTTGACTCGTCTGGCACGAGGAACTAGTCTTAAATTTCGTCGAGGAGGCAAAGGTGCCGCTTAAAAGTCTCTTCGTCACGGCCTGATAAGACTTGGCTCAGTTCATGAGAGGTGGTCTCAAGGAGCGTGCTCATGCACTGCCCAGTTCATCATAATTTGTAGTTACTGACTCGGTGCAGATCTGCAATTTAGATTAACGCCAAAAAGTCAAGCAGTCGGCGGTGTAGTTTTAATGGTTATTAGTAATCTTGACGAGACGCTTGTACTAGAAGACTTGGTTTTTCTGGAATGAGGCTGTTGTTATTCCAATGTGCTGAGAAATTAACTGGATATGTTTTTCTGGTGAAGAATTAAATATTTCTGTTCTTTTAAGGACTCCATTTTTAATTTATGAATACATCTATACAATGTATAGATGTAGACACTATATGTGAGTTACTGCAAAGAAAAAAGAATCCAACACCTGGAATAGTGAATTCCAGCACAATTAATTTCGCTTCAATTACAGGCTAACATCATGCGTGAATTACAGTCTCTTATTCTTTAGTTGAGTGTTAACCCTTGCTTACTACGAATAATCTTTGATCAAATATTGTTAACAGCGCTAAACAAGAATCATAGTCATGCGAACAATATTTTGTTGACTCACTTCTTTATCACCATCTTGAAAACACAGAAGCAAAACACAAATACAATCTATTAGCAGCTCATGAATGAACACGAAACTGCATAATGAAATAAAAAAAAATAGTTGATATGCCCAATGACGGAGTTGAGAGGCAGTGCGATAGCTGAAAGCAATTACCAGCTCGGGAAACAACAGGAATTTTATCTGGAGAACGTGAGTTGCAGAGGCACAAACTAACGCTGGATAGGGCAGAGAGAACGCATTATTGCGCCAAACGTGCATCGAACAATCTGCTCAGACGTGGTAAGACCATCGTTATCTTCAGCAGAAAACGGAGAGTTGATGTTCCGAGTCATTAACAGCGATGAGCTTGATTGTGTTGTTTAGCAACGGGGTAGCATTAGCGATGCCAGGTTTGTGTTGTATCTACATAATAGTCGATCCTCCAGAAGCTGTGCCAGCAGACCGAGTAAAACATGTGCCTGCAGACTGTGCAGAACATGTTTCAGTAGACAGTGCAGAATGTGGATGAATGAACCCTGTAGTGCACGTAACAGTAAGGCATGGACTACTGTAATGTAGAGTCTGTAACAAATGTATGAACGAGCCTTGTGACGCATGTAACCGACAGGTTAGTACTCCTTATAAGAAAGAGTCTGTTGTGGGTCACAAAGCTACGTACGAGCGCCCTGCAGTGTAGGCAACAGGGAAGATTGTGTCTTGTGAAACACCTGGTGCTGCAGCACACGAAAGCTCGGCTCAAAATTAATGTTTCGTTTTAAACCACTTGAACTCTAGTTTCATTTTCATATGACTCAGCCAAGTATATGGAGATTTAGTCATTTTTAGAAAAAAGGAAAGGTAGAGAGTTAACGAAGATGTCTAAAGGTTCACTGAATAACACACAGGGCAAGTTCACTCAATAAAAAAATATCCAATGCTATATAGAATATTATCTACGCTGATCCTAATTAGTGTATAACATGTACAAGTCTCACAACTTTTCTCTCTTTTAATTTCACAATAAAGTTAATAGCTTGTCTAATTCTAACTTTTCAGTGCTTTGAGGCATGCCATCGCGGAGACAAAACGACTCTTTTCCTAGAATACATGACGCAATCACACTAATGAATAAAGTACGAAAAGGTACTGAGTTAATTATTAAGAATTACTGATATGTTGTGTTTGAATCTCAAGTGCCGTTTTCAGCACTACAGAGTTCGCTAAACTAAACTTTTTTATCCAGATTAAGATATGTTGTTTCATAATGTTGAAAATTTGTATTATTGAGCTCCATACTTAATTCCTTGACCAGCTGAGGAGACACTGAGTCCAGGATCAGCTGAGGGGACACTGCGTCCTTGACTAGCTGAGGAGACACTGACTCCAGCATCAGATAAGGAGACACTAATTCAAGAACCAGCTAAGGAGACACTGCCTCCAGAACCAGCTGAGGGGATACTGATTCCAGGACCAGCTGGGAACACAGGGGCCGGAATTGTGGAAGAGCTGGATTGGCTCTGGAATTGTGGAAGAGCGCCCACCGTAAGCGCTGGTTCCCGTTGGAAGCAAATCTTCTGCTTAACATAACTTTGTTCCTACTTACGTTCATTGCAACTTTGTGTTGTCTTTAACTTATTTCAAAAGGCACCAGTCTTCTGAGTCTTCTGAAAGCTACATCGCACTGGAAGGGTTTCACTTTACGTTTTTAGACCCCTTCAAAATTTTCAGTAACGAGCATCAATGCGCAGCTGGATTTCAGAGTGAGTAATGGTGCGCTCTAACTGATTTCAATACAGCTCACGCTTCATTATTTGCTCTGGTGGAACTTATAAATTAGCTAGCACTAATCGGGGTACTGGGCTGCGCTATTTTCCCTGGAAGGAGACTGGCGAGCTGGAACGTAGTCATCAGACGGTTGAGGCTGCGGCGACCGCACGACGCCACGCTATCGCGATATTGCTACGCGCTCACGCTGCGCTCATTAGATAAGTGAGCACATTTGGCGTTTAGACTTGAAATTATTAAGCTCAGTTCACTCGCGCTGTTTTCATCCTAAGAATGATTATCTGGAGGAGCTGTAATCACATAGATTTTTTGAATTCCTTTCTCGAGTTATAAATCAAGTTTACGATTCATCGATTTATTTCAGGAAGGAAACAGAACTCTGTATTGAAGATTTCAAGCTATTTAAGATTTAGCTTTCGTTAGTTATCTTACTTGTCAAAAATTCAGCATCCCCTATTCTCTCTTCTCTCCAATTCTTCCATTGATACTTAAGTTAGGAGAACTTTTGGGAATCATAGAAATACCTGTATTTTGTACACAGACTTCTAGAGCACCTTGAAAAGGGGCGAGTAATTGGGCGACGAGTAAGTGTTGTACACGGGGCACAGTCGTGCGGGCAGGTGATCTATAGGGAGTCATGCTTCCTTTGGGAAGGGGGGAGGAAGGAGGGGAGAGGAAGGAAGGGAGAGGAGGGACTGAGCAATGCCCGCACTTCGCATATTTTGCGACGTCCGTCTGATTGCGGCGCCGCTGCTCGCTCGTGCTTCGGTCTATTGATTGCCGGGCAAGAAAGTGGAGTGCTAGGTAGGGAAGTGGAGTGCCGGGCAAGAAAGTGGAGTACTGGATAGGGTAATGGAGTGTCGGGCAAGAAAGTGGAGTGCTGGGCATGGAAGCGGAGTGCCGGATAGGGAAGTGAAGTACCGGGCAAGAAAGTGGAGTGCTAATCAAGGAGCTCTCTTGCTTCTGCAATTAAGTGTTTGCTTGGTTTGATCACAGTCCACTTCATCACAGAAGGGAAGAGATATTTCGATTTTTAATAATATAGCCCTGCTAAATAAACTCAAGTGAAATAGAAGAACATGAAATAAAGATTTATAAGCACATCTTAAAAAGGCAATCGGAAGAGACTTCCGGTAATTTCGTTTTTTTTTCTACAAATTCCCATAATTCCTATTAGGTTGTTAAATATCATCAATATGCTGGAGCGCTGAAGGACATGAATTACATAGCACCAATAACTTCACTAATTTCACTAAAAAAATCATCAGTGAAGAGAATCAAGAAGATTCAAATTAAACGTTGTAGCCCGAATCGAAATTACAATCTTGAAGATGATGTAATAAGATTTTTAAAAAAGTACACACCTTCACGCTCACATGCGCCTCTCACTCATTAAGATTGAGTTTTCCGTCACTGTCACTGCAGAATAATCTTTCAGACAGTTGCTACAGTATAAGCTTTCAGACAGTCACTACAGTATAAGCTTTCAGACAGTCACTACAGTATAAGCTATCAGACAGTCACTACAGTATAAGCTTTCAGACACTGGCACTACAGTATTACTTGAGTGAAATAAAAATTCTACAAATCCAGGAATCGTTTTACTGCCTTCAGCACAACTGCTCGAGGCCAGGTTCAGTAACAGGTCATGTCATGCAAAAATAGGTTCATCTTCACTGCAAGATGTAATTTGCAGCCAGCATTTTAAACTTATTTTAAATTCATTTCATTTAATTGACCATGGAGCCTTCCATGGATGCACTTGTTAAATAGAACACGGCATATCTATCAAAAGATCAATGAATCCTTCATAAGCTTTTCACTCTACCAACATTATTATCGCGTTGTCCGAGTTATCTGTGGTCAGGAACGATAGCAATCAATTTAGGACTCACAAAAACCAGCCTCTACATCTCAAGATCAAAGTTCAAACTGACATCCTGGCTGTGAGCTTCTGCCTCAAAGTATCTACCGTGTAGCATTGTTCAAACCCCAGATGAGAGACGCATCCGTATTCATGTTTAAACAGCGTAATTTTTAGATAACGTTTGAATTTAAAGACAGATCATTTTTTTTTGAGTACACAGAAGTAAAGTTTTTTAAACTAGGAAAGTACATGTATGCATTCATCATTCAAAATACATTTTATTAAAGTCTCAAAAATAACTGTCTCTTTATGATAGGCGGAGATATAAACAGGGTCCGTCAAAAAAGTGTATACAGACATCAGAAAAAAGTACACGTTCAGTTCACAAATCCATCAGAGAAGTCTATCGCACAACGCGCAGTTGAAACAAGAATGAACAGTACCAGCATACGGTGCATTCGTAAAACAGATCAGTGGAACTGTTTCATCCTACTATCACTTTATGCAATTAATGAAAACGATCAGGATCGAAGAATCCAGTTTTGTGACTGTTTTAAGCACATGATAGGTGAGGATTAGGACACTTGGAAACTTTTACATATGGAGATCCTAAAAGATGCCGTGTTTTACAGAAAGCTGACTATATTGGCCACCTTTTCGCAAGAAATTGAATACATTTACTGTAATTGCATTGGGCAATTAGATCAACGTTGCCCAGGCAGTAGTTCACCATACACGTATACGTCTTGAAGCTAGTGGTAACACTAAAAATCTCCTGTGATTGTAAAGACAAAAAAAATTGCATTAGTGTTGTAACATCTGAATGGATTTTGTATTTTAATATTTGTACACGTTTTCATACAGATATAGCATTAAATTACATTGGATAAGAGCACTTCGATTAAACTAATTTGCACTTGAATTACTAAATAAAAACTTATAGTACCACCTTACTGAGTTAAATGAAATTGATAGTTTTATTTCTACGGCATCGCTTTCTTTGTCCCTACCTATCATCGCTTCTGAACGTCATTTTGAGTGTATTAATTTTTTTCAATCAACTTAATTTATTCTGTGTGTGATATTCGTTATCACTTCATTCTTCCTAATGAGTCTGCTATTCAGTAATCTGGTAGCTGATAGCAGACTTCTCGATAATTTTTTGTTCCGTTTTGGAGGATACCTAGCGCCTTGCTGGATGACGGCACCTCTGGAGTCAGAGAGCACTGATTTCAAGTTACGATAAATCATCTTTAGGAACACAATTGAAATAAAACTCAAAAAATAATGCTTAGCCAGGCACCATTGCGACCGTAGCTCTGATCATAATACAAAGTTGTTCGTCAAACGAACACTAAGCCTCGATCGTGTAACAGAGTAAAGAATGTCCTTACTTTTTCACAGAGAGTCAAATGATTTTCCCTGCTAGCATTACATAAAAAATTCGAGTATCATCGGTCTACCAATGCTCTTGCGTAGTGCAACATGTGAGGAAGAGTGACGTCTGTAGTCACCGTCATCGTCACAGCTGATGTCTCTGAATTGCCCATTGATTAACCATGAAGCGCTTGGTTGAAGGTACTCCTAAATAACCATGAGGTAACCATGGAACACTCTGCTACAGGTAGTCCTAAATAACCATGGGGTAACCATGGAACACTCAGCTACAGGTACTCCTAAATAACTATTGATCAATCATGGAACACTGTTAGAGGTACTCCTAAATGACCATGAAGTAATTATAGAACACTCGGTTAGAGGTATGTACTACTAAATGACCATGAAGTAACTATAGAACACTCGGTTAGAGGTATGTACTACTAAATGACCATGAAGTAACTATAGAACTCTCGGTTAGAGGTATGTACTACTAAATGACCATGAAGTAACTATAGAACACTCAGTTAGAGGTATGTACTACTAAATAACCGTGGAGTAACCATGCTGCGATGCAAGAAACACTCTTAAGGGCTCACAGAGGCTGCAGCTCAACTGCAATAGAAAGTCCCGCTTCCTGACATGTAAAACAGACGCTGTAGCCTTGACGCCAGAAAATTTCCCTAATTAGCCTGTAATTTTTATGTAATTTTTTCACAGCCCAGCATGTTGATGTCATTATTATGCATGACGACCAGCAACTCGCTGCTGCAGCCGCCTGCTGCTGGCGCATGCCTGTTCACTGAAAGTCCTCGTTACGAGACGACATTTAAAGTACAAGTTAGCAATCTCGTTGTACTCCCAAGTTTGTAAAAACAACCTCAAACCCAGTTTATTACTGCTTATTTTTGTGTTCAATAAAATTACACACACTTTTTACACGCGTTATCTAAGAAGTTCTTTCCCGTATCATTAAATCTCGTCTTGGCGCCTGCCTTTTTAGCGGAGTCCGCCCGGCCTCCTGCATGTTTACATTGACAAGTTCCATGCTCACTCAACTTCAATTTTCCAGCCGTAAATTATTTTTGAGGGCCTGCCATGGTGAGCGACGGAGCGAAGAGTGGATAAAGTCTTGCATTTTAGCGGTAACTTCACACGCATGTCTCGGGCCTGGCGGCAGGCTTTTGACGCACTTCGACATTTGCATAAATTTTCGAGAGGATGTCCACATGTTGTCCATATCTTGTACTTCAGCATCAGCATTGGTACGTGAACGGGGATTATGTGGTTACTCAGCAGAAGACATCAATATCTTCTCTCTACATTACACTAGCACCCGAGCTTCATTATGAAGAAGAAGGCCTTTCAAATCTTTTGGTCTCAAGATTTTCTTCTCAAATCATTATAAGTTACAGTGCTGGACCCACGCTCTTGGAAGTTAATGCAGCACAGCCATGCCAGGCCAAAGTGGCAACGAACTTTGTTCTCAAGGTCCAATATTCTAGGGATCTTTGAACATAAACTTTAATTTTGGAGTAACCTTTATTAATTTTGTAACGGAAGCTTTTGATTGAGAATCCAAGCAGGGACAAAATCTCAGGAGATCAGTAAATAATATTATTTCCAATCTTAATAGTAGCTGTTACACACTTGGTTAGTCGTGTTCTTCATTGCTGCATTGTACTTTGATAATATCTAGAACACTCCTCACGAAACTTGTCTGTAAGGGCCAAGTCATCTTTTGATGCATTTACCTTGGCGAACTTGTGTTGAAAACCTAAGGTATTTTTAGTGTAAACGAACTCGAGATTTCTTTAAAATTGAGCTAAAACGATGCATCATGTTTCGTATTCCACATTTAAAAAAACACCATGTGACTCTCAATCATGAACATTTCATAGTATAAAACAGTTTTTTTCATCGTCTGTTCCTGATAGTTGGGTTCAAAGTTTTGTTTGCTAGGTTATATGTATTCTCAGACTGAATGTTTGAAAAAGAAAATATCACTGAATTTTGTGATTGGGTAAATAATTTCTTAACGAAACCAGATGCGAGATGAGCTATCAAAGATATCACCCTGAAGGCAGAGTGAAACTGACCTCAATGTCTCTTATGACAGAGGATCCCGCTCTACAAAACAATTTTGATATTATGCAGCATGCATTATGTTCTGTTGGTGTGTTACTGCTGTTGGTGTGGTTTTGCTGTTGGTGTGCTGCGTGGTGCTGCTGTTGGTGTAGTGCTGTTGTTCCCACACTGAGTTGTTGACGCTCATTTGGACGTGTCCACCAATTTACAGCTGTAGTGCAAGCCAATTTATAGCTGTAAAGACCTCCATTTGCAACCGTAGAGTGCTGCCATTGTGCTCCGCTTTAAAGGCAGCGTGCAAATGCTCGCAACAGATGTCCATAAAACAGCTACGAACTCAAAGAATAAATAGAAAAGAGCCTTTAGTGGCTGATTTAGGCAGACGAAGGGCGATTACCGCAGCTCTGTCTGACGGCGACAAGATTGTATCGAGGATTGACGAGTGGCGGAGCGACAGAGGCCGAGGGGCCAAGCGAGTGTAGGAGCGTCTCCCACTCAAGTGAACTCAAATGAGTGGCAGTGTTGGCACTCACTCAAATGAGTGGCAGTGTCCTTTTTTGTTGGAAGAAGCCAACTGAACAGGCGCCATCGCGTCCACATCAAATTGCGAATTCCAACGAAGAACGAAAGAAAGAATAAAATATTTCAGGGCTTTCAAGCAGGCCATGATGGAGCAACTGGTGCCCCGGGCTGCAAGATGTGACAGAGAAATGTACATAAGTTCATGAAGCATGGTGAAGGGCTGCATGAATGTCCTATTGAGTCTGTCCTCGTCAGTGAATGTCTAATTGCGTCTGTCCTCGTCAGTGAATGCCTAATTGCATCTGTCGTCGTCAATATATCTCAGGAAATACCATCCCTCAGAAGTACATCTAACTGCTAATAGTAGGACCACCGCACGCTAGTTACTGAAATCTGATGTGGGTCTAGCTTTAAAATGATGTTGACCCAAAGTTTTCCTCCTCCTGTTTTCTTGTGAGTTGAATGATTGCCTGAAGGTGATAAGAAACAGCCTCTGTACAACTACTCTGAGCGCTTCGCCCCATCATCTCTTCAAATTCCGGCGTTATTTCTTAGCATTCAGAGGGCTGTGACAATTCCTGCGACAAATTATGTCGAAATAATGGTTAAACTCAATTGGATGATATATAATTAATTAAATGTCATCTTAATTTTCCCCCATGAGGGATATCACCATCACCCAGTGATACAGTCACCATCACAGTTTAGTGGTTCTCAAATTCCTCAGTATCGACCCATAAAAAGGATGCACGTTAACAGGAGTTCACCATTTCTCCTGTACACTGAAGCAGGTTTAACAAGGAAGACCTAAGGTTCTAATGATGTATGATGCTGGAAATCAGACCTTCATTGCTTCTTCATTTCATAACAGGAAAAACATATCGCCTAAGTGAATCACATTTCTCAATATTTTCTCTCATGCTTATCGAGTGCCAGAATAACTGCAGAAACATTCATCGAAAACGTCACCCTGCGCCCTCACGACGCGACCTTAAAGGGCAGTCAGGGTCCAGAAAGCGCATCTTGGTTGAGCTCATCCTTCATGAGGACTGCAACGCGTCATGCAGGACATCGACAGCTGAAGCGAACGACAAGGAATTTTAAAGCCAACTATTCAGAATATATTCTCTCTACTTCAACGGCCATTGTTTATACATACGTGCGTAGCAGTAGAACGATAAGTTCATTTCTATGGCTTTCTTCTACAGAAACTAATAATAAAACTAACTAAACTTAGTGTAGTTAGTTTTACTAACTATCTAAAACTAACTAAATAATCCAAACTGCGACTAAAACTAAGCTACTTTTTATTAAGATGAGGCTTAAGTTATGCTGCAGCACACGCAGTCTACACAGAGGAGTGAAGACAGAACAGATGTGTTTTCTTAATGCATTGATTGGGTTTGCTACAACGTGTTCACATTGGTAATCTTCTTCAGCTACGTAGACTGTGGAAAGAGTGAGACAAATTTGTTTGCATTGGATGAACTTTGACTTACTAGTGTTTCTTGATCCATAAAAACTGATTCTAATTTACTGTTCCGTTCTGCTGTTCTGATCTGCTGTTATGTTCTACTGTTCTGATCTACTGTTCTGATTTATTGTTCTGTTCTTTTGTTCTGCTACACAGCTGCTAGTGCTACACACAACTGCCAGTGCTACACACAGCTGCTAGTGCTACACACAGCTGTGTGTTATTTACAGCTGTCAGTCTACTTCCAACTACTAGTCATAGTTAGCCCAGTACAGCAAAATAGAGTTACCTGTGTTACATTGAACTATCCTCTTTTCACTAGTTCGTCAGCGTTGCATTGTTGCACAGATCTGTACATCGCTGTTGTATCATCGAAGTAAAGCAGATATTTCGTCGTATGATGCCTTGCCCAGATCTATTTGCCCTACACAGTCCCACACATTTGCCCTATGTAACCCTATAAGTGTTACGCAGCGCTGCACATTCGCCTTACACAGCACTATACACCTGTTTTGTACAGTGTCAACAGTATTACACAGTCCCTTACATTTGTCGTACACAGCCTCAACAGTGTTACACAGCACAGTTGGCTGTGGTGCACATACCATTCACTGTGCAGTGGGCCCATGGGCTAGTCGTTACAGACGCACTATCTTGCGTTCAAATTCCAGAGCCCGATATGTCCGCCATATTAGC
>VCRD01004640.1:0-31157 GCA_006783055.1 Trinorchestia longiramus
CTTCATTACATTACAAAACTCCAGCGCACTTGCTGGAGCCAATTATGCCTGTACGTGTAGATGCTGATAGTCATACCTGTAGGTGTAGATGCTGACAGTCATACCTGTAGGTGTAGATGCTGACAGTCATACCTGTAAGTGTAGATGCTGACAGTCATACCTGTAGGTGTAGATGCTGACAGTCATACCTGTAGGTGTAGATGCTGACAGTCATACCTGTAGGTGTAGATGCTGACAATCATACCAGTAAGTGTGGCTGCTGACAATCATACCTGTAGGTGTAGATGTTGCCATGACAATCATACCTGTAGGTGCTGGATTATATGTCACAGAGCCTGTTACTTCTCGCAGCATTTCTGCAGCTGATGTTTTTCTTTTATCTACGCTGCTGCGTCTGCTTAGTTTGTTACAGCTGCAGCCTGGGAAGCTGCGCAGCTGCGGCGATCGACGACAATTGGTCTGTCGGAGGCTGAGGCCATCTAGCAGAGCAACATTACGCTGCACACCAGCGTCCACACGCGTCTTTTTGCTCACCAGCAACACACAACGCTGGTCTCTGGCCAACCATGTGTTCCCGCCCCTTCATGATGCTCCGTGCTCTAATATCTGATGATCAACTTGTTTTACTTACACGCTTCTAAGTCTCTCGTAATTCTGGCACTCAGGTGTGTAGGCAGAATTTACTTGTTTTCAAATTCTTTTACGAGTTCACATATAAATAAATTAGTATTTTGAGAGTCAATCCTGTGGTCATGCGTCAAATTTATTTATTCCACTATTGAAAGAGCAATATATCCGATCAACATTTATTTCGACTAATTTCCTTCAACAAAAGGCAAGGTCTATTACAATTGAACATTAACATTAAGTGTGCACTGGTTCTTGACTCGTAGAGAACGGAAACTGGCCATCATCCAACTGCTCGCTCGTCGGATAATTTTTTTCCCACGGTCCAAGTTTTTGCAAAATTAGCACTTTTTTGTTGCTTGAGCTGAACTCAGTCCAATTATTAATTAACAAAAATGATGATACTACATATTTTTCATCCATGTGGGAAGTTTGGAACGTCACAGCGCACACCTCAGCTGCACAAAGTGTCGCCAGAATTAAGTGAAATGTCTCCTGAAAGAAGCGATGATTTCGAGGAAAACTTCTCAAGTTGTGCTTTTTTGAGCGCATATTTTAAAATATGCGAGCTCCATCTCCATTATTGAAGCAGCTCAACGGCCGCTCCAGAATAAAGGCCTTCTCAATAGTCCATTTGGCTGCGTCATTTGCACATTCAAACGTAGGCTGTTCAGGGTAGAGAGCTCTGGCTCCACTAGACTTCACACTGAATACCTCACTTTTTATTATTTCATACCGTATTCACATGCTTCTGTAAGAAGTATATTTAAGTTGTCCATCTATGAAGTACGTTTAGGTAGTACATTTCTATAGTACATTTGAACTAAGTAGTACATTTAGGTAGTACAATGGGGTAGTATAACGAGAAAGTACAATGAGGTAGTACAATGAGGTAACACAATGAAGTAGTACAATGAGGTAGTACAATGAGGTAGTGCAATGAGTTAGTACAATGAGGTAGTACAATAAGGTAGTACAATGAGGTAGTACGATGAGGTAGTACAATGAGGTAGTACAATGAGGTAGTACAATGAGGTTGTACAATGAGGTAGTACAATGAGGTAGAACTAAGGTAGCGTGGATAAGATTCCGTAAACCGAAGAAATGCGGTGTATTTTGGCCGCTTGCTGGTGTAAGAAAATTTCAGTACAAATGAAAATTAGATTGTAACTCTCAAGGCCCTAGTTTAATAAGTTGTCACAATTTATATGAGTTCGCATTGCTAAAATACGATGGATGTTTTTGTAACCTCTGATGGGGTATAAAATACGCAAATTTATGTCATAATAATTTTACTACCAAAAGTACTGCAGGGTTTTACTTATTTCTGTTCAGAAAATTCACTGATTGGTAACCTTCTTGTGGTGTTGACCATTTGATCACCACTCTGACTGAGGCCTACGATACCGACAAACTTGATCTCTTGTCCACCTTTTTCATGGACGTCAGTTGACCATTCTGTAAATTTCCAACGCCCTTCCCTACACTACCTTCACTCATACAGTCAGTGTGCACTTTGCTCGTTCTGCGTAACTTGCAGAAAACGGATTACATACACTTCGTAACTCACATTTGGCTGGAGCATCGATCGCAGCTGCCATGTTCAATTGCCCGTACCTCAGACAAACTGGTTGAATCCGCTTTGACGATTGTGTAGAGGAATAAGTAAGACACTGCAGTACTTTTTAGTAATAAAATTAATATGTGATATAAATTCGCCTTTTTTTACAGCCCTTCAGAGGTTGAAAAAAAGACTGTATTTAACAAGCGAGGAGGCGGAGGTTTGAGGTGCAGCTGCTGACAGAGAGAGCAGACATGCATTATTCTTTAGATAGAGCTCCACATTATTCGAAAAACATTGGTAGACCAGAAAATGAAAATTGTAAGTTTTTCTACTGCTGTTTCATTTATAAAATGTAATCTCGTCATTAAAGCCCATATAAATAAATCAACGAGCTAAGGCACCCAAGAACATACAACGATTCAAAATCCAGTAAAATCCACCACTAGTTTTCGCGCAGCGACTCTCACTCCTCTACTCAAGCAAGCAAAACGAGGGAAATTTATTTATATTAACTTGATCGAAATTATCATGCAGTCCCTTGTTCATGACAAACCAAAATTTCTGTGAAGTTAACATAATTTTCAAGTCTAAATGAGAAGTCATGCGAGCAGCTTGGCTTCTACATGAACATATTCATTGGTTGAGCTCCACAAGCTAAAGCCATGGCAGGCAAGAGCACAGCTCTGAAGCCATGAACAGAATTCAGAGATGCCCAATTTGCTATTCTCTCAGATTCGTCAGTCCAATTTAATTCCTCAACACAATTACAGGAGCGGAGGCCTAGCTGAGAGAGCTAGAGGATGACGGTCACAAGACGGACAGGGACTGTCTGATGTCCTCAGGACGGTCACAAGACGGACAGGGACTGTCTGATATCCTCAGGACGGTCACAAGACTGACAGGGACCGTCTGATGTCCTCAGGATGGTCACAAGACGGACAGGGACTGTCTGATGTCCTCAGGACGGTCACAAGACGGACTGGGACTGTCTGATATCCTCAGGACGGTCACAAGACGGACTGGGACTGTCTGATATCCTCAGGACGGTCACAAGACGGACTGGGACTGTCTGATGTCCTCAGGATGTGGTAAAGAAATTGATCTCGAGGAATATTTGAATGGAAATTTGCTTAGTGCGAAAGAGTTTTGAACATATTAGCATCTGTTCAGTTATTAACACGGTAAATCTATTGAGGTAGTGGCATGGAAAACTATCTGAAATTGTGTTTTTTACAGAACATATTTGCTATGATTTTATAATATATAGAAGCTGGTGACTCTACATAAACAGGTGGCTCAACAAAAGCAGGTGGTTCAGCACAAGCAAATGGCTTAATATCAATTAAAAAATTTTTTATCCAACTTCAAATAAATTGAAAAAGCTAGTATACTTTTTGAATTACTTGATTTTTTACCGTAGAGTGTACTCTAGTCATCTTACAGTGTACTTCAGTACTTCCTACCAAGCTCAGGAGCTTTACCTGTTGTAAGAAAATTTACTCAGGTGGCTGCATTCTCTCCGCCTTGAGTCCTTGTAGACGTCATGATATTCAGTCCGAACAGCCATGTGCGGACGTCAACAGTCTTTGCTCTTAATTTTTGAAAGTCTTGAACCTGCCGACTTTTGCTCTAAAGTTGAAACCTCTTACCTGGTGCTGTTCAGATGTTTTTCTAAATGATTTTTCTCCCGAATGGCTGGTAATTTTGAATTTAGTTTAGTTGCACAAATCTATCACTGATTTAAGCGGCAAAAACAATTTCAGCATTGTAGGTATGGACTCATACTTTAGGTTCATATATACATACATACATACATACATATATCTGTATATGCAAATATATTTGCAGCTGAGAAGCTTTCTCTGCTGTATGGCTTTTCGGATAAGCAACAACCTAATCTGAAGTACGGAGAAAATAGTGGATGCTGGAGAGATTGATCGGTCACTTCGCTACGGAATGGAAAGTGTTGACGTGGAACTATGTACACTCACGTACGTCAGGCGTGAGAGGATAATTCAGTTTAGATCAACTTTTATGATAACATCATGTATTGGAAACAATCCTAATCTCTTTTGAATAAATCGAAAGTATTTTATTGTCATAAGGACGCATGGTAAGTAATTTGTATTACAGCTTGACATTTCCTTCTCCTCTGTAAACGAGGAGAGAGCCAGAGCCTGACCTTATAAGATTTACTGCCACAGTGGACACATCCGTAGATCATGGCTGCTTCCAAAGACCTTGGTCAAGATCCTTGTTATGGTGTAAGTCATTGCATAAATCTTTGCCCTGCTATACATCATGGTATAAGTCATTGCTGTACTAAAGATCGTAGTATTAGCTATTGCTAGGATGTAGGATTGTATGCCATGGCATAAATTTTACATGTGGTTAGTCATTGCATACCTCTTGGCCTGGTAAAAATTTTACTTAAATTCACATGACTTGTTAAATTAATGGAAAAGTTGTACAGTTCTCACTGGTTTATTTCGGTCTAATCATTGTAACTTCATCACAAGTCAAACCACGGCACTTCTAAACTTTTTGGCCCACGTGCACCCTCCATTCAGTCCTCACATCTACTCTCGCCATCTCTACAATGACAGCAAACTCCATCACCTGTCTCTCGTACTCCATGCGTCCATCCTTCTAAATCTCAATTTTTTCAATAGGAAATCCTCTAATTTTTAACGCTTTTAGGTTCAATCGAGTAATTTCACAAAGTTTGCGCCTTAACATTTAATTACAATTCCATAATGACGGAAACAAATTAATTTTTTTCTATTTCTCCGAAACGAAGTTAACATTTTTTAATTTAATGTTTTCAAACAACCCTACAAACTCCATAGCTTACAGTGGGATCATAATGTGGATCAAATTATCTGAATTTAATATAATGTTATTTTCTTCTGATGTCAACTCACGGACCCAACAAAAGAGCCACATTAGAAAGCTCATTTGTTCTACTACCAGATGACCAGCGTCAGAGACCTCTGCTTTCACTGGTAGCGGCTTCCATGTTCCGCTATTTCTGGGCTTCATCCGTCAGGAAATTCTCCTAATTTGATGGACGAGGCATCTCTGAACATAATTGCAGGCCGGCATTATGGCCACAATTAATGTAAATGGGTTAGGTCCCACATTTGGGAACGACCAAGCTAGTCGTGACGGCAGTAGCATGTGTTATTCCTACGGGCTCATAGTCGTGGTTTCTGCCGGTTCCTAACAGGGGTAGGAGTCGGCCGTGCTCTTTGAGTGACACTTCTATTTCCTTGGACAATATGCCTGATTATTAGAGCCTCTGATTACAGGATAAGATTATATTGGAACTAAAGGGATGATGGCGTCAGACCAAAGAGTTTCTAGTCGTTGCTTCTCTTTCTTCCGAGCCTTGCACCTGAAATGACAGGCCAAGCAGGCTATTCTAATTTCGTCATTTGTGGTGACACGAAACGATGCTCGTGACACTGCAGTGAGGTTGCTATGTTCTGAACTTTTTTCTCTTCAACGCCAACTCAGGGAGATTCAAAGCAGGAACTTTACTCTGAATACATAACTTTATGTTAAACATTATAGCTAGAACATTCAAATGAGTTTGAAAAACTTTTCGATGTAAAACTGAATCCTGAAAAATAATGTACGAATAAATAGAAAAAAGGGGTATTTTCTGAATCTAGATAAAACATGTATGTTTAGTGTTTGAAAGCGTTATACAAAGTTAAATGCTTGAGTAATTGGGAAGTTTTTAGGTAACGATGTTAGTATTTGATAATTTTAACAATGTCTTTACATACTCAGCTCCTATATATGTTAACAAATGAAATAAACGAAGTTTCTCAAACAATACGGGTAATCAAAAGGACAATACACACTTATCTATGTATGCTTGAATTAGGAGAGTTTGAAGTCGTTTAGTCCATCACGTGACGGCTGCCATAACAAGACGAGGAAACTCAGGGAAGAACTCTTTAACTATTAACACGTTGAGTGCGATTGTCTAGCCGGTGCAAATCTTTACTTTGTACACACAGTCACTAGAAAGCTTTGAAAAAATTACAGAACCTAACCTGAGTGACCCACCGGTGGGTCGTATCGCACTTAACGTGTTAAAGAAGAAACTGTTACAGTTAATTTAAAATAAACAGTAAAAACGAGTCAAGACGCTGTGCTTTTAACCATTTGTCACGTAGAGAAGGAATAAGTTAATAATTACATAGAAAGAATTATCTTACTGCTGTCTAGGACAAAATCAGAGTTCAGCAAATTAACTTGAAGCTATCAGGATCCATGACTACTTCCAGTATGTGAAGATCAGGCTGTTTAGTTTCATGTTAGGGAATTTTAGCAGATTTCAAGGTTCAAAGCTACATTCAATGAACCGAGGTCTGAGTAACCCAAAAATGCCTCAAGTCATTAGTAAAAATGTTCAGCAAATTCAGTCCCACAACTGGCGAAGTCCGCAACAACGTTCTGTGAATCTTGGCCTAACTTTTGAGACCTGCAGTTAGTTTTCTTCAAATGTAGATGAAGCTGTTCACACTAACCTCACAGAATGCATTATTAATAAAGCTATACACCTCAGCTTCAAATCATATGGAAGATTGCCGTAGAGAAAAGCACAATGAATTTTAATACCATGGTTAAAATTACCCTGCCGTGAATAACTATGCGTCGTGCCACGCAACGCTTGACACATGTAAATCAATGCACTCATAACACACAATCCAACCAAGATACATGTTGAGAGTAGCTTTGTACACTTGAGAGCAGACCTGTATACTCATTTAAGAGCAGCCCTCTGCACTAACTTGAGAGCAGCCCTCTACACTAACTTGAGAGCAGCCCTCTACACTAACTTGAGAGCAGCCCTCTACACTTACGGGCCAGGTGTCTCGACGTATCGAGCGAGTGGCTCTGAAGCTTCTAGGACCCTCGAGAGGTTTCACAAAGGCTGCCTCCCAACTTTTCTGATACCCACAACAAAAGACGGCCGCATTAAAGACTTGCTCAACTCTTCTGCCCGAACTTTGGTCTGAAGACCTTCCAAAATTTTGGATCAAGACATTACTTGGTGCGATGGAGCCTCAGCCAGCAGGTTAACCTGTGGTAAATCGTCACAGCAGCATCGTTTTCTAGCATGTGTAAAATTCAAACAAATTAATTCTTTTTTTCCTGAGAACATAACAGCCCATCTTTTGCAAGGATGATCTAAATCGTGACTTTTAGTCCTAAATTCATAATTTTTCTCAAGTAATATCCGTAAATTGCCGGTCTCAGCTTACGGCATAGTTTAAAATTTTAATATGAAGCGAATAAAACATTCTGACTTAATTCATTATGTATATATTCAGAAGATGTCAAGGTAGACATAAATTTTTATTTATAACCGGAGTCTGTTTTCACAGAATATTGTTACTGAACTGTCAACGCAACATTGACTGTCAATGCAAAATTGCAATACTATAACATTGCATGCTATAGTTACGAGGTGTCTTAAATGTTCCCTGTTACAGTTCTCGCATAGTTCACTCATCACTTTAATCACAGGCGGTGAATTCGTTACTTTAGTCATCTAGACATGATCGAACTAATTCAGCAGACGTGCTTACGCACTTCCAAACTTTATGGTGCATCCAAGGACTACTATAACCAGGACGTGTACCGTCATGTAGCTGACTACGGTAGCGGAGGCCAGTTCACCGAGTTCAGTTAACCCCCATCTGTCGTAGTGCAAACATTGTCGTAGACTGTTGCTCGGTTTAAATCGGACATTGTTGTTGGTTTCGAGGCACATTGCTGCATTTCTTAGTGTATACTGTTTGTTTACAAAGTTTATTACTAATTATATGTATTAAAAATGTCGAAAAGTGTGGGGTTGTGTGAACAAGTGAAATCCCTCCCAGTATCTTCAATGTACCTGCTTCATGTCTGCCATCTCCAAAAACTGCATCTCCCTCAGCGAAAGTGGAAGATCAACAACTGAGGTATTTTCTTCAGAAGGATAAGATTACTTCATTTGATGCTTTCAAACCTGAACGTAACCTGCAGAAGCAGTACAAGAACTTGATTATTTCAAGATCGAAAGAAAGGTTTGTGTGTTTGTTCATGACCGACAACTTCAGTGAGTGCAGCCTGTCTGTGATTTTCGAAAACAATCCCACTTTGTTTTCCCCACTAACGCTCAGTGCGTTCAAGAACAGCATTAGTGTACCACTGTTTAAGATACTTCATTCCAAAAATGGTTTGAGATCGTATACGCAGTCTGACGAAATTGTGCGTTTGTCAATGATCTATGTATGACATCCCGTTTGACAAAGCGATCCAAAATGTTGTCACTCTTCAAGCTCACACGTCAGTCTATGTCGACACCGAGAAGGAGAAGAAGTTGGTATTTTTGACGTCTGTTGAAACTTTTATCACAGATGCAGTTTTCCATGAATGATTATTGTTTTGCTCTTCAATCATACCCGAAGTGTAATTATGAACAGCTCAGAGAGTTTTTGGTGCTGCCATGCAAACGCAAGCTGCAGTACATCACTTCATCTATTGACAAGGACCAGGTGCTGAGGGAAACATTTGACGAAGTCAACAACATGTGTCAACAGAAGAATGTGTTTTTCTTGGTAAATGAAGTACAGATTCGCCCAACTGTTTCAATTTCTGATGGGTTGCTGAGTGGCATGGCCGAGAACAACCGAGACTGCAAGGCCCCTTCTATTCTAATCACTAGGTAATTGCAGTGCCACAGCCAAGCATCCTCTTGACAACGAGCGTGTCTGGTTTCTCCTTTTTGACTCAGTACATCTGCTAAACAACTGGAGCTAAATCTCCTAAACAACTGCATCCGCAGCAACTGGATCAGTGAGAAGGGCCAGAAGATCAGTCTTGACAATGAAACACTGCATCATTTGCAGACGTCAAGGAACTGTACGAGTCAAAGAAAGGCAGTATTCTGACGACTACTATACTCACTCAATTTGCTGTCAAGCCCTCAGAGAAAGACTAGCAGAAGAATGCAGTCCTTCAGACCTCTGTCAAGAAGGCCTGGTTGGCTGACTAATCGCTGCAGTTTGGTAGGTTTTTGCTTCTATGTCTGTTTGTTTATATGCGTGAATGTTTGTATGTTTGGTTGTTTGCATTGGAAAAGGTTTAACTATAATCAATTTGTAAAGTCTAAAACAACAGCAACTCGGCTTTCTATGAAGTGGTCACTAAGCTCATACAATAATACAAGTTAAGTCCGGTTAAAATTGCTATTTAAAATCATTACAGTGCTTTAAACCATTCAAAATTCACTGTAAAGCCTTTTTATCCCTTCTATTGCTTGAAAGAAGTAATTTTTGATCAATTTGTCCGATAGAAAATGTTATGTTACTAAGAATGCAATGGCCTCCGCTGGCGTAGTCAGCTACATGGCGATGCACGTCCTGGTTATAATAGTCCTTGGGTGCATCCTAAAAAAATTAAACTGAAAGTGTATGCTTGCGTTAGATATTTACAATATACAAATCCTTAATAAAGGAGACACAAAATCTTATAGCTTGATGAAAATAACACAGTTCCTGATGAAAGTAGCTGTTATTGTTAAAGTGGGACAAAAACGAGCACCATGCCATGCATATTCTCTTTCCTCATGAATCAATCGTGGATGTTTGTACAGCGAAATTCGACTAGGATCGCCCATTAATTTTTGTCATCGATAATTCGAGCCAGTACACGGGCAGTCATTTAGAGACAGAGTGAGCACTGGCGTCCCGTAAGGGCTTTCCCTTGTTCAGCGCTGGTGGTCACAAGCTACACAGCATTTTAATGGTGGCGGTGCATGGCTCCTCAATTCAACCCTCGTCAATGCCAGTCTTTCTGAAAACGTCACCAGGATTAGCTCTAAACTGAATTGAAGTTTCATATTCTATCGCATTTCCAAAGTTCAAAAACTTGACCAATTTCTGGATGCAAAAGAAATGATGGATTCATGAGCTACATTCAAAATTTCTTTAATTGGATTTTAGCATCGGCTCTGAATGGCTGGTTATTTTTTTGGATTAGTTGATTGATCTTTTAGTATGAATGGCGACAAATAATTTGTGGATCTTAAATGTCCCTGTTTTTAAGATAAACATATATTCTAAGCATTAAGAACAAAAATCAACGCATAAAATACTTGTTGTCATATTTTAATTAACTATCAGTTTAAGTAGTACTGTTTATACATCAAAACACATTTATTCAGGATCTTCCGACATGATTTTTCGATTTGTATTACAGAGGTGTATTACTTTTTATTCATTGTAAACTATAATCAATGTAGAACGATTTTTAAAAAAAACTGTGATTGCTTTCATCTAAATATACAGCATGGGATAAAAATACTGTAACAAAACAAAAATATTTTTTTCTTGAAAAATATATTTATTTCAAAGACTAACTTTAAAAAATTGTAAGTAACTTACTAACATACGACTACGAAAGAAAAATGATTCAAAATGTTTCTGTTTGCCCTCACTTCTTTGCTAAGTTTTTTAGGAAAGTCTTTAATAGCCGCACGAACTACTTCTAAGGGTATTTTCTCCCAGTTTTGTTCAATTTGACTTTAGAACTTTGATACTCTGGCAAGGAGTAAAACAGGCTTCACCTTGATAATTAATTTTATAAAATTACATTGGGTAATGTTCACTAAATGATAATGATTAAAATTGGTTTGAAAACATGTAACAGGGATTATGCCCCGCCCTGTACATACGTCTGTATTACTAGTGGTTTAACGAATGGTGTGAGTCCACAGTGCCTGAGTACTGAGTAATCCATCCACTGAGTAATTCATTCATTGTGCTACATGGTGACTATTAGGGACATGCTGCAGGATTGTTCTGATACTCCAAACTCAGCAGCTGATGTCAGATTGTCAGACTATTTTGAGTGCGGGATGACGGGGCAGTTTTGAGTGCGGGATGACGGGACAGTTTTGAGTGCAGGATGACGGGGCAGTTTTGAGTGCAGGATGACGGGGCAGTTTTGAGTGCGGGAGGACAGGGCTGTTTTGAGTGCAGGAGGACAGGGCTGTTTTGAGTGCGGGAGGACAGGGCTGTTTTGAGTGCGGGTGGACGGGGCAGTTTTGAGTGCAGGGAGACGGGGAAGTTTTGAGTGCGAGATGACTGGGCAGTTTTGAGTGCGGGAGGAATTTTTTTTTAATTTTTTAATTTTTCTTTAATTTAATTGCTGGACTTGACGTTATTAGTACACAGATAATAGTCATATCAAACCCAGGATAATGATCACAATCATTTTACTATACAGATTTAAATCGATCATAAATAAATGGCGTTTTTTATGATTTACTAATTCTTAGTATTACAGATTTTGTTAGTAGTTTGTGTTCATCGATTTCAGAAGCATCTTACCCTGAGAAATATTTTAAAACACAGTATTGTACTTTCAATCGCGGTAAATTTCCTTATTTATTTAAAATTCAGGGCTTTTAATATTGGTATTTCTCTTCTAGTTAATGAAAAATAAATTTACAAAAAAACACCGAATTTTATGATTGAAGGAATCACTGTTTTCCCAGCTCCCCAAATCAAGTCGTAGAAGTTTATGGAGGCCGTCAAAATCCAAATTTCTTGAGTAATTTTCTCACAGGATTCAGAAATACATTTGCATATGTTGCGAGATTTGCTTCTTGGAAGTCATCACTCTTAGTGCACAGAAATTCAAAAGTATTCCGCCAAGACGAGCAGGTTTTTGCGGCAGCGCTTGAATAAGTTCATTTCACATCTGCCAGACGCCTTGAATGTAGCATTAATAGAACCTTTCTGCTTTGCTGCAATGAATCACAGCTGTAATGGACTCCATTCTCGCCCGCACAGGGCTCGTTGCAGCCACTGCTGCCTCCAAACCTACCCTTGTAGTTGCCCTTGTAAACTGATGAAGCTCGTAAGGCAATGCAGGGACTATCAAAACTATACTTGTGAGTAACTTGGTGAACTAAGGGACCGTTTACGAAGTTGTGGCGTTATGTATGGACTATAAAAAGTAAATTATAAAGTAGATCAATGAAACTCAGGTAAATTGCATGATCCAGCTGTATAATGGTAAAGGATGGGCAACGAGAATATTAGTATACATTCATCATTAAATCTCATGAGGTGTAAGCAGTTACACGCAAGCTCTGCCTCCACTCCGAATTGTTTGTGAGGGGCTCAAAAATATCCAAGTCATGAGCTCAAAACCTGGAAGCTGAAGTTAGAACTCCAAGTAAGTTTGATATTTTAGCTATGGAGTTTTGAAGTCTTAATTTTTTTTGTGTTGATACGCGTGTAAATGTAATGTTAGTTTAGGGTGTTTGAAATATTTCATTTTAGGCAACTTTTTAACACTCTATGATAAGATGCAGCAGTGATCAATCTGCTGTTTATGGAACTACGACTGCCTCTGCAGTCAAAAATATTAATTTCAAAAGCCTTCCCCTCCAAAGAATTCAAATATATATCTAATTCATATCTACTCCATAATTTCCAATTATATTTGTGCTAATGAATGGAATTTTAAATTAAATTTAGCATATATTAATTATCTCGATGAAATAGAATGTTAGGAGAGATTTGGGTGAGTCCTGAGCAGTTATTCTAGGTGAAAGTAACATAATTCTGGTTAAAATAAATGTGTTTTCATAATGCAGTCGTGAATACGACGACATTGCGTACAAAAATAGAATATGTGTTATACATTCTGAGGCAACTCTACTAAAGTATCGAATAATATTGCTGGATGAACGATAAAAACATTTTATATAACGTGAAACTTTGCTATTTTATGTTATACAGGATGCAGCTGCACAGCTTTTTTTTCAAAACAAAATGCATTTTAAAAATAGAGCTTATGTTATCGCCCCTGTACCTTCTTTTTTCAAACGTTATCTCTAAATGATTAAACAGTAATAGTTGTGCAATCTTTTAACTCTTGTTAGAATTGACGCATCAGAGTATTTACCCATTCCAGGAAAAATGGGATGAAAAAATTCTCCAGTCGATGAGTCGTTCCAAGGAGGATCGGACGAAAGAGTGACATTCTGCGCATTGAAAATTGCAAGGGAGATAGTTAAATCCTGGTTGTATTTTCTGTAGACTTTCATACGATTGCACACCAGACCAGCGTTTCTCCGCCTTTAGTTTCATGGCCTCCTCCCCTACCCTTCTTTAGCTGAACACTCGTTAAATATTCGCAGTTTTTTGAGGTCAGTTCGTGGCTTCCTAGTTAAAGGCTTGTGGCTCCCTTGGGGGGTTAAGAGCCTCCGGTTTATGAGCTCTGTAGTAGTTTTATATCTGACTTATGAATTGATTAAATTCCAAATGAGCCATGAAATCAATATTTGTATGCATGTGCATCAACGCTGTGTTGAAGTTTATTTTTAAGTCAACACTAACATGGGATGACAAAATTTGTAAAACAGTTTTCAAGATAGAAAAAATACAAATTACTTTCTAAATAAGATTTAGTCAAAAAACTGTAATGATTTGATTTGTGCAGAAACGCTTGTGCAACAGTATTAATAAGTCAACTTCACCAATTTTTTTCTGAAAGAAAAGTTGCAATATGAGAGCCCTACTTAAACATGCTCTCAGTAAGTTATGAGAATGAAAGATGAAGCGATCCATGAACAAATTCGTGTTTTGTAAGCACGATTAAATGTACACTTTTTCAATGCACAGTGTACATTCAATGGAATTCAATGCAACTGTTTATTCAGTTTAGAAAAAATAATTTTCTCTATTGTAAAAATTTCCTTCTCCTGCAGCTAGAGGAGCATGATAATGAACAAAATATTTCACGTAAGAACTTGCAGAATAACTGTAACAACCAATAGCTGAAAAATATTTAAGAAGTAGTTATTAATTTAATGTCATCCATTATATGTAGAAGGAGGACCATGAAAAATTGTTTCAAAGCGAAGTTCGATGTATTAGCGGGCGAAAAAAATCATCGCAGAAAGCAGAATTCTACGACAGTTTGATAGTTAAATACGGATTGTATTGTCCGTAGACTTGGAATGGCTTACTCCTGTTCTTGATGTCACATTGCGATAGGAGTATAATTTGCATTTTTATTCTTTTAGACATTATTAGTTCTTACTCCATTACAATTCCTATTGAGAATAAGATTAAATCACTGAAAAGTGTGCAATTGCAACATGCACGTAGTACTGACCGCGGGTGTAGGTAGACGAATTATTAAGCTCTCACGCTTGAAAAAATTACTTTTCTTTTTCTGTTATGAAAACATTTCCATGATAACATTTCCCAAAATTCAGCACTAGAGTGTATTGGAGTAGATCAAATTATTTTGGACTGTAACCATGCTGAAGTGAATTTTTAAAATTCATAACTCATATGATCTTAACGGAATCTTTGGCACAGAATTCGCCATCAACCATGAGTCGGAGAGCCACGGGATACTTTCCTAGTCGTTGCATTTGCTGGTCAGGTGTTGGATTTTTAGGTCATGTAGCTCGTGATGTCAAGCTTCAGTCGAGTTGAGGTCCTTTAAGCTTTGTTTGAATAGGAAATGTTAAACTTTCATTTTGTAAAGACACTAGCATGAATAAAACAGGTATAACTTATTTAAGCGAAACAGCAGTTCAGCAAACAAAAAAACAAAACAAACAATCTTTATTTCCAATCGAGTACACAGTACATGGACATCAGTACATTGGTTTTTCAAATTGTTAAGATTAACATTCTAAGAGTAAGGGTGATGGTGAGCTCCATGCGACGATCCCGGGGAGTTGAGTGCTTAGTGGGTTGAGTGCACGGCGCGGCGTACGAGAAATAACTCGTGTCCATGGCCGGGTTCGAATTCGCGGTCTTTCTACATGAAGCAGAGACCCGATACAGAACACGGGCCGCAGACCACTGGACCACGGTGGCTGCACGCACAATTCAGCCGTATATTGTGTTAGAAATATCGTACATGAAAGTGCAAGGTTTGCTAGAAGCAATCATATATGGCATCTTTCGGAGTAGTTCATAACGAAGCAGTGGAGGGATTTTTATTACCATATTTATTCTCTAGGTGTAAGATTTAATATCTTTTCACATTTAAATTACAATTGAGTACACAGTTAAAGTAATACTTTGTAGTAATTTTTACTGGCTGCACGTTAGTTTGTCATGTATTGGTTTCATGGAAGCTGAAACCCGGAAATTAATTGCCAGAACCTTTCATTCAATGTTTTGCTTTTCTGTCCTCTAATTCGTTCGTAATGTTCGCTTGAAGCGCTTTTCTGGTGAACATTTTATTCACTCTCTCAGAATTTACAACTTGGAAAATAATAACGAAAGCAAGGATTAACAAGGATATACAGAAAACAAGGATTGACAAAGATGTCCATAAAACAAGCATTGACAAGGATGTCCAGAAAACAAGGACTGACAAAAATGTCCAGAAAACAAGGATTGACAAAAATGTCCAGAAAACAAGGATTGACAAGGGTGTCCAGAGAACATACATTGACAAAGATGTTCAGAAACAAGGACTGACTGCTTCACTGTTCATCAGGCTTTTTCTGCTCATTTGCAGCACAAGGCTTAGGTTCCACGCTAGAGTGAATGTTGCGCCACATGTGAAGTCTCATATACGTAATTCTAAACGTTGAATTAAATTTTTTTTTTCGCTTTATATCTTACTTCATATTAAGTCTTAAATTTTATCTCATGCAGGCTACACGTTCTCGCTTCAAATCGCGCTTTGCGTCCCACGTAAAGTACTATGTCACAACTGCCGTTCAAATTACAAAGCATTGACAGAGCGGTAGAAAACCGAGACTTAGTGTTAAGCAGCGTCTGCTGGAATTGTGTTCAGTGTCGACATCTATGAGGAAAGTGGTGCAACAAATGTCAAATTGAAATTAGTGATAAATTTCACGTGTTTACTATTGTTAGCCACTGAATCACCTTTAATTGAGAAACTCACGCTCATCTGACCTTTAATGTCATCAACCAATATACTATGAAAACAATACTTTGATTACAAGTTTTGAATTGGAATATGCTGAGAACACCAGGAAAAAATGAGAGCCAATAGAGGACCTTCCAGGTTCACAAACTGTTGTCAGTTTGAGATCGAGTGGAAGTGAATGAAGGAAGGGCAAGTGAAGTGGAAGTGCAGCGAGTGGGGTGGAAACAAGGGAAGTGGAAGCGAGTGGATCTGGAAGTGCGTGGAGTGGAATTGAGTTGAACAGCAGCGAGTGAGGTGGATCAGCCTCCCATACTGCAGAGGTGCATCAAGGGGAAGAGGGAAAAGGGGAAGAAGGGGGAGGGGATGAGAGAGAAGGAGCACTCACAAGACGCAGTTTCCAAATCCAAAGCGCAAAACGCTGTGTGACAGATCATCTTCTCCAAGAAGCATAGGATCGCCAGAGAATTTCTCTCTAATAAAAAATTGAAAATGGGAGTTACTTTTATTGAGGATTTTCTGTCTAGTAGTCGTCGACGAAGAGTCGTGATAGATGTTCCCTTGTTAAAGTAACACAATCACTGAATTTTAGCGTTCTCTGTAGTTCCTCTCAGAAATTTGTAGTTCATGTAGCGTAAGTAAGAAGATCTTTTCGTTCCAACACAGTAATTTCACCTGATAATTCAATGATGCAGGTAATTGGAGTCGATGCAAGTGAGAAGTTCTCTTTCAACGAATGTGAGATTTTGGTCACTCGACTTTCTATGGCCCCTCTCAAAATTTATGGCTTACTTCAAAAAAGGACGGAACGTTTTTTCATGGGTTTTCTTTGAGTCTCAAAGGTATCTGAAGGCCCGAGAAGGCAGCCCTTACTCAGCAGGTCTTTTAAAGTTAACGTATCGCAGGGGCTCAAAGAGACACCTCCGGGATATTGTGAGCTGTCACGTAGGAGGCGCTTGGGAAGCATTGTTCCGCTCGTAGCAAATCACTGAGTCAGCAAAACTCCATCGCCGTCTTTGTTTCACAGCGTGCCGGGAGACGAGGTTTTGGGTGGGCTGGAAGAGGGTGCTGTGGGTGGGAAAGGGTGCCGTTAACTGGAAGAGTGTGCCGTGAGATGCAGAGTGCCGTGGGTGGGAGATGGTTTTATAGGTGGAAGAGTGTGTAGTGGGTGGGAGAGAGTTGCAAGCTTGACGATGGTTGCAGGTTGCGTGAGGGATGAGAAGCCACGGCTCAAGAAGTTTTTGTGCTCGGGTGGCTGGCAAGTGAAGAAGTAGAACACACAAGAAAGTGACACGAGTAATGGCAAGTTCAGCTGCACGAGTTATTTAGTGGATCTCTATCTAGCATGTCGCAATTCTTTTTTGAACGAAAACCGATCTTGAACGTAAAATGAAAAATTGTAATTTATGCTCATACAATATGTGGTGTTACTTTTATACTTTAATGTTTGAAAAATAAATAGAACAACCATTCTCTCCTCACAGCTACGGTTTGCTGCTGTGGTGTGTGATGAACATGTCAGAAACGTGTGGCAGCTGAAGTTGCTTCAGCAAATCTGAAGTAGCGAGACAAAGTCGCTAAAATTCTGTAAATTTCAGTACATATTTAACACAATTAGCATAGATTTTGCATATTTTTTTACAGATTTAGTACATTTGACACAAATTTAGTACAGATCGCACAAATTTTGGTCATTAATTGGCCACAGTTAGTAAATGTTTTAGCACAAATAGCATCAATTTAGTTCAGTTGACCACAAATGTAGTACATTTGCGTACAAATTTAGTACATTTGGCTGAGACTTCAGGGCACCGTCTGAAATAGTGGGAAAGATAACACAAGGGAAAAAAATTAGAGAGAAAATTTTCCTAAAAATGTTTATGAAATAAACCACTTAGACAACTAAGTGTTATGAAGTTAAAAATTTTGAAAACTGAACCAACGCGAAGGATCTCCTGACAAAGCAGAAATTATTTTTAGATCACAGACATACTAAAATCATTAGGCGGTCAAAGGATATATAGACATTGATGACGGTACATATTGACTAATGTGAAAATCATCGCTGCGCTATACAGGAACACAGAAACTCGAGTACAACATTTCGTATAGCAAAAAGAACATCATGTAGGTGTTATTTTTTAGCCATTCAGTTTACACCACACATATGCGTTAAACACATGCTCCAGTAACCGACACTCAATGCGTTCACTTGCATGTAAACTAACACTTAAATTGCGTGTATGAACGCACTACCATTTAATTTCAGTTCTCAGTCATCTAGAGAGATCAGCGTGCTGGGCGGCTGAACTCATTTTTCATCCCCCATTGACCATGAAAGACCTCATTGATTGCATTCGAATGTCTCAGGTCGGGCAAACAATTACCCAGTCTATGCCTAGCCGAGTGAATGGAAATTCCATTCGAATAAGGACACAAGGGTCTGAAATGAAAGGGGCCAGCGAGGCCTCGCAGCCGTGCATAATCTGCTCGCCGGAACTCGTGCAGGTCTACGGGAAGGCATGAGCTTCATGATCCGGAGAAAACGGAAGACATGAGCTTCATGATCCGGAGAGAACGGGAGACATTTTTATCATAAGACACAAATCTTCGGGCATTTCATGATTAGTAGTCAATTGCTTCCGAACTCGCTCGACGATCTATGAGTTTCTCTGATTCATAAAATTAAGTATGAGTTTTGTACACATACGAGGTCTCAAGTGGAATGAACAACAACATATTTATGCTGGGTTTATCCTGAATACAGGGTGTCTCAAAAAATGTACTCACCCTTTAACCGTTGCTAACATGCTGTCTTCTTTGTGTTGCAGGTGTGTGGTTCGAACCTTTGCGAACATGATTAAATGTGATTAAAGAATCATGTTCGCAAAGGTTCGAACCTCACACCTGCAACACAAAGAAGACAGCATGTTAGCAACGGTTAAAGGGTGAGTACATTTTTTTGAGACACCCTGTATTTATCCTGAGTTCATTCTGTATATTTATCCTGAGTTGATCCTGAATAATTAGCCAGAATTTATTCTGTATATTTATCGTATACCTTTACTGAGAAAGTCAGGCAACTCTTTACTTTGAGCTCTATTCTTCAGTTGACATCAGAGGATGTAATACAGTAAAGAGTTTAATAATATTTTCGAGAGACTAGACTACGAAGTTTTCAATATGAAAGAAAAACAAATTTTTATTCAATTGCAGCATTTTCAAACTGCACTAGAGAAGTGAGAATTACATCTCAAGATTTAAAGCTGAATGAACAAGCACGCACACTCCACTTAGTTCACATTTTAATCGTCGACATTTTCTAAGACCAAATCGAATCTAGTTTTTAATGCTAAATTCTGAAGATATATTATATATGTTATGAAAAAATTTGAGTCAACAAATTCAGTTCAACGACTTGTCTGCAGCAGACTAAGACTTGATGGCACAGCACAACCTGGCCTCCACACCCACGACCCCATGCGCCTCACAGCCACGGCGACGGAAATGAAGAGAACGAGCAGATACCGTGCTTCCGGATCTGTTGTGTGTCACCTTGGCTCACAGAAAGCAGACGAAAATAAATGTAATAAATGATTTTATTCATCATCAAGTGTCGCTGCGAAAAGAATTGAGTTTATGTTAATGAAAGATTACTGGCGTTCTTTGGGAACGAAATGAAGTAGCGGGACTTAAAATGTTAGTTTCGCTTTTTCAGATTAGTTACAGCGATCAATCAACAGATTTGGTATTCATTGAGCTGTGGCTAGGTTGAGGTTATAATTTCACGCTTCGTTAATAAAATTAATAGGGGGAGCCACTGTCCGTTACAGCACTTTCTCCATTATTTCAAAAAAACTAAATTTCATTTATCTTTTGCAGATGACAGATGTCCTTGTAACTGTGACGTCATTGTGAAATTTACGCACTGCACACATAAAACAAGCATAAAAATCGTTAAAAATTTGCATACTGAACTAAGCTTTCTTAAAGATGTAACGAAGCAGTAGGGTTGCCACATTACGTTTTTAAGGTCCGAGGCCATGTAAATTTCCCGCAGCTAACCTGAAGCATTCCATTACCGTTGGCACTGCACAAAACTGAGTATCTTTATTTGCTGGTTTTCTTGCTTGCAGTAGAACTCTTGTGTTTTAACGCTTGAGTGTTTCGGGGGAGCATTGATTGGAAAACTTGCCGCTATAACCGAAACCCGGTATAATGAGGTCCGTTATTATGCGAGGGACTTTATATTTTGTGATGAAAAAGGATGTGATCTAAACTGTGCATGTAGCGGTGCATGCTGCTGTACGTTCAGTTGTGCATGTAGCTGTGCATGATGCTGTACATTCAGTTGTGCATGTAGCTGTGCATGCAGCTGTACATTCAGCTCTGCATGCAGCTATACATTCAGCTCTGCATACAGCTGTACATGCAGCTGCCCATTCAGCTGTACATGCAAGGGACGTACGGACAGAGCTCGACAGCAGTTCGTGCCTGTGGCATCAGCGACAAAGCTCACATAAAAATTCAACACACAAGTTTCAAGACAAAAGAACTGCTGCAAGTGAGGGAGAAAGAAGGGCTTTTAAACATGAAGGCAATCAACGCGCTCCCAGACGTAGTCATTGACGACGTACGATAACTGACTATCATTTGTTTGATCAAAATACGTTTCTGATGTATAGGTAATGCTCGAGTGATATTTAAACTATGGAATTATTAGCGTTTATTCTTTTAGATATATATTATATAACCTACTTAATATGCTTTTGGGATAGTATATGTATGAAATGAGAACGTTCCGAGAGGAGTTTGCTATAAATAAAAGAACGGGCTTCCATCGCTATTCATATTTGGTAGTTCTTGCATTGATTGCTAGGTAATTAGTTGGTTAGCTGACTGGTATTACTGTCATACAATAACTGAGCTATCAAAGTTTTGAACTTATTGAACACAATCAAACAATTTGGAAGATTACATATTGGTGGGCCAGGCATTAACAAAGAATTTTATTCAATATATGCAAAATATTCTATTCGACATGAATTTTACAGCTTGGGTTGTAAAACATAAACAATTTTTATTTCCTTTCTCAATAACAGATTGCATTTGAACTTCGACATAAAAGATAAATCATGAACGACAGAAGCATTTTAGAAGCAACATTATGAGGTAGCCAATCCGCAGCAGCAGCCATAAATTACCGAAGGATTCTGTTGAATTACTGACTGTAGAGACTTTAAAGCCTAAATTCTATTAATTCTTCTATAAAATACCCACAAACTCTCAACTTAAGCTTTAGTTCAATCACAAATGAACAAAATCGATCATTAAACAATCGAAATTGATCGTAGACTCCGAATATGGACGATCGTAAGCGTCAAAAGAAGGTTTATTTGCTTGTTTAGAAAACGAGGCCGCTCACAGAAGCCTCCACTCGGTGAATGGCTTCGAGGCACTCTGAGGACACTGCAGCTGAAGGAGAAGCCAGCTAAGCCCCAACTGAGTCTGAATTATCCACTATTGAATGCAAGTTCAGGGTGGAAGAGCAAGATAGAAGCGCAGGGGGAAATGCAGGGTGGAAGTGTAAGATAGAAGTGCAGGATGACAGTACAGGGTGTAAGTACAGGGTGTAAGTGTATGTAGGGTGGAAGTGTAGGGTGGAAGTGCAGGGTGGAAGTGCAAGGTAAAAGTGCAGGATGGAAGTGCTGGAGGAGCCGAACTCACTGAAGCCGTTTGACGGAACGGCGCTGCAAGTCGACGGCTCGGAAAATGCCGGCGGAGGCCAATGATCGTCGGCTTAAGGAAGTCCCAGCCCTGCAATCAAAACAGGCTGCAGGCTACGCAAGGTAGGCCGTCCTGCCTCCAGCGTGCTCTGTCCAGTCTGTAGTCAGTTTCACTTTACGACCTGTTTCCTACGACATTTGCGGAGATACTTCACGTCATACGACTAGTAGGAGAGACCTGGTGTCTTACAACTAATGGGGAAAGATCTAGCGCTTTTCGTCTAGTGGGGATAACTTAATCTTCTCGAACAAGTAGAAAGGTATCTGGTTTACTCTATAATCACTTCTGTCGTGTGACGCCAACAAGATGGAGGAAGCATAGAAGTGTGGATTCTTGTTCACCATTGTTACAGCAGATTGCTATAATACATCCAGTAGAGCTGAAAGTAAATGCATTTGCTAAATAGATAAATAAGTCTTGTTTGACTTGCGTTTTGTCTATCTATTTATATGATAAATCTTGCAGAGAAATACTCTCTTCTGATGAAGGTGTCCAACACGGCTATGAAATTTACCTCCTCCACTTCTTCCAAGAAAATAAGATTTTAAAAAATTGGGAGTGGCTCTTTGCCTTGTGGTATTCAACAAACTGTTGCAACCCACGCTCTGCGCTGGTAACTCTGCCTTGGTAACTCTGTCCTGGTAACTCTGTCTTAGTAATCCTTCACCACAGCTGTCACTACGAGAGTTCTCACTTCTCCCTCAATGAGAAGTCCACACTACATTACAATTGCTATGACGATTGAATGAATGCATACCTGTACGAGCTAATATTTATTGCTATCTAAACCATCAAGGTACTCGTATTTATTTATATATACATGTATGTATACCCATAATGTTGAAATCTCTAAATCTCTTCATGCTCAATTGGAGTTGGATATTAATCTTGTCTTATAAGTTAGAGACCTTGTTTTAAATATCCTATACAATGTACGAGTATGTCACGCTTCTGCTTCACGGCAACATTTTTTGTCCCTCGATTCAGTGATGCAATGAAACAGACGCTACAAAATAATACACTATCTCAGAAACATGATAATTTGTAGCTTGGATCCTTAGTTGTTCTCACTTCAAACACCTCAGAGACCTGTTCACTTCGTAACTAAGACGTACTCGGAGGGTAGCTCCAAGAAATGCATGTACCACATGACTGTTCATCACTGGCAGACGTGACTGCTGCAATCTGTAGACTAACACATTCATTGCAGTATGACCCACTGGTGGGTCACTCAGATTAGGTTCTATAACTTTTCCAGAGCTTTCTCGTGACTGTAAGTACAAAATAAAGATTTGCACCGGCTAGGCAACTACAATGAATGTGCTAAACCAAAGGAAGAAGACTAAACTGAATTACAGTTTCATTCATTTAGCTCAATTCTATTTATTTTTTCAAGTCAACCCAGTATACAGGTACCTTCATAGTTGTATAACAACCAACACTTTGTTTTGTCGATCAAATTGAGTGAGGCTTCTGTAACTTCAGTTATTTAATATAGGTTATTTACCTTATTCTTAAGTCACACTTATTACCCACGGATATTTGAAAAAAGGTGATCTAACCACGGCCAAGTTGGTAAGGTTATTTGGTTGCGGTTGTTACCTAATGGTATTTATCAAACAATCCTTAGCTGAGATTATTTCTTCGGGCACAACTTTTGCTAAAACTGCAATGGCTTCTGCTCTCAGTAAAGCTTAAACCTGAAAAAAATTACTGGCAGTAAGACTGCACACCAACGCTGTCAGTGGAACTGTACATCAACGCTGGCAGTGGAACTGTACATCAACGCTGGCAGTGGAACTGTACATCAATGCTGGCAGTGGAACTGTACACCAACGTTGGCAGTGTGACTATGGGACACGTAGACGCGTAATTCATTATTCTAGCAACGAAGGACGCTCTTTAGCTGCAGATTACTGCTACTGCCGACATAGTTAGGAGTAATGAATGTGCTGGGGTCTTTAAGAGGATAGAAATCACTACAGGCTTTGGAACACTAATTAGCAGAGTTGGCTGAGGAGAAGATTATTGAATAAGGCTACCGTGAAATGGCTGCAAGTGGGAGACTGGCAAGCGTCCTCAGCCCAAACTTTGGAGGATGCTGTTTCTCTGTAGGTGCTCTTCAGTCTACGGTATGTCAGTTGTGAACTGTGGTTGCTACGTAGATTGGGTTTATATTTAAAATGTAGATGGTGAGTTGGTCTTTGACTTGCCTTTTTGTCAATCTTATCTCAATGTTCTATTTTGTTTATTCAGCTGATCTGTTGAGCAATACGCAATATTCCGAAATAATTGGTTTACTTTCTAAAAAGCTAAATCTGCAAATAGCCGTACAGGTTCTTAAGATCTTGCAATTCAATGCAGTGTACAATTTCAAAGAACTTTATTCATGCTAGGAGCTAGAAAGCTCACTTAGCTCAAGCTAGAGGCAAGACAGGTCACTTTTAACAAAATTATTCCAGGTATTGCGTCTGCAAAATTACTGGAACTAACACTAGAGGAGCACGAGACACGTTATAACGAAAGATACAACAAAAGCTGCAACAAAGGTTACAACAAAAGCTACTACAAAGGCTCAAACAAAGGCTACAACAAAGGGTGTGATTGAGGTGCATGTGCGTGATCAATGCTTTTGCTCTAGAAAAGCAGTAATCAGGCCCCGTTGTAGACGACTTACATTTTTTTAGACGCCATGGGACTTGAATAGCAACTCAAGAATGGACCAAACTACTTGTTCCTATTGCCTTTTTCTATTCTAAAAGATACGACGAAGACTACGACAGAAGCTACGACAAAGGCTGCGACAAAACGGAGCTGACTGGCCGGGCATTTTGTAGCTGATGAGTCCAGCGCCTCGAAGACTTGAGGAAAACTACTGTGAATTGCTGTCAGTGAAGTCGTTGATGTCTTCGTGCCAAACTTTATGAATAGTCGCAGAAATTTGGAGAGGCTGCGAACGTTGAATATCAACGCAGGCGTAGAAGCCACGAAACGAGAAGTACGTTCAAAATTTACATAGATATTTACTACAAATAAATAGAGCACGTTTCACGTGACATTGTTCGTAAAATAGCTCGTAGTTATTGAACTTAAATTAATTTCTAGAGACGAATTATCCTGAAGACCATTGTGTTGTAGTTTAGTGGGCAGTGTGTGTGTGAAAGGTTTTGTGCGCACCTCAAACAAATACGCATGAAATCCAGGATTGTCCACCTCACAATTCTTATTATAATTAACGATGACCTTTTTGTAGAAAAACTTGAAAAATATCTTAAATACCGCAAAATTTCGTAGTAAATTAAAGTTAGTTTAGCAAAATTTCGGATAAAATATTTCATGATTTATGGCTTCATAAATTTATACAGAAACAACAAAATTCATTTAAAATTGACTTTAAATTGATTGATTACTACAATTATTAAAAGCCTTCTATATGATCTGCCTGTTACATCCGCATCACGTCTGTCTTAGAGATGGGAGAATCTGCTTCAGTGCAGGGGTCGGCAAAGTGGTCGATATCGACCCCTGGGGGTCGAGGACAGAACTCAATGGGTCGATAAATTAATGGGGGTCGGAAGGGGGTCGATAAAGGATATACAAACCATGAAGCAATTCTCACACTTCTCAAATTCAAGCAGGGGGCCTGTTCCAGACAACATTATTCTCGGTGTTGAGAGTCGTCCACGCTTTAACCATGACACTGAAAACAATGATGATGAGTCTCCCCTAAGCTGTTCTTCCGTTCATAAATCTGTCATACGAGGTGCATTCAAGTTATAACATCTCTGATGTTTTTTCTCAGGACTGAAAACAGATGACATGCAATTTGTTTTAAAATGCGTGGCCATCGTTTTGAATACATGAAAGGTAGCAGCATTTATAACTTGAATGTAACTCATACTGCTGCAGTGCCCAACCAGCAAACTCGATCCTCCTGACCCTAACTGATCTTTTATTCCCAAAACCTTCCTTCTACAGCAAGCTTCGGATCCGATCTAGTGTCAGAACTCAATGAAATGCCAGTTAAATTCGTCCTTTCTCCTGTGAGTCAGTAATTCAGGATTATACGGTTACTAATTGTTCGCAATATTATATGACTACAAATTGTTCTCAAGATTGTACGATTAATAATTGTTCTCAAGATTATACGATTACGAATTGTTTCCAAGATTGTACGATAAAAAATTATTCTCACACGCATCTGATGTGAGTGGGCGAATATCACTCGAACGTTCCACAGGCCTGGTTGGTCGCTCCGGTCTTCTCTCTCAGAGGCCCACTATCGAAGCAATAACCGTTCATTGGGCGTCCTTCCAGCCGGTTTCATTTCTATCTGAGGTCTTAACTCTGCGAGCGAATCAAGTCCCCGGCTTGGAAAAGACCGTCGAAGGAGTCGAGATTTTTGCGAGAGGCATTTGGAATAATCCTCTGGAAGTCGAAGCTTCTCTTTTAATTGTGTTCGATCATGCGTTCAACGAATTAAATCGGCCTACTACAAAAATGAAGAACGATCCTTGGTCGCTTCCCTCGCGCTCTTAAAAATGAGACTGGAAAAATGGGGGAAATTGGGCGAGTTCAGAACTTTTTGCTCTCATAATGTTTGCAAGGGGAGGATTTTTTGCTCTATATTTTAAAACGACGAACCTCAGAATTTTAACATTAGCAAGGTGACCTTCACATAATAAGCTGATGAAGGTAACAGTGATTTATTTTAGTCTTCTGTCTACAAAAAATGCCTCGACGTAAATTTGTTAATGTGGAAGATAAAATAATAAAAAAATACGCTGTGAAACATAAAAAGAAGACAAGTAATTTATGTTATCCTCAAAAATGGCAACACAAAGTAACCAAGTAACACATAGTAAGCAGGTAACACATAGTAGCCAGATAATAAGAGGTATAAGCAAGAATGTGTCACATGGTAACTTATGGACAATTATTTGAACCATCCCTTCCCTCCCACTCATTTACCCTCCTGACAACAATATACAACATGTACAACATATACACCAGGAGCAACACACACAACATATGTAACATACGTGAACAGTGCATATTTACATCATATACAACGATTACAGCATACAATATACGGGTCAAATATATACAACATATATAACGTAGGCAGCTTATGCGACGAATATGTACTACATTCACATTTGCAACATATATGACGTATACAACATATACATCTCCTGGGAAGACCTGAGCAAAGAAGGAAAGCGACGTGGCCCTACAGCGAGCTAGTACCCACCCTCAATGGTCTTGGAGGCGCCTATAAATAGCCTGAATGGGGTCCCAAATTATTGAATTGACGCCATTTAATTCTCATCTTCCCTTCCGTCCATTAGAAAAGTAGTCAGGACGTCCATTAACTGCATTCCCATAGAACTGTGTCTATGTATTGAGTGTTCCGTCAAACTTTATGTAGGTAAACTAGAGATATATTTAATGCATGTGGTGGCGTGGCATAAGTCACAAAATAAACATATGTTCACATGCAATATGCGTTGCTGGTCCATTTCAATTTACCTTTTAATTTTTCATTCAATTCACCTATCAATTCCTCTTACAATTTACCATCTAATTTACCTTTCAACTAACCTTTCTTTTCCCATTAAATTTTTTTTTCAATGAATTTTTCTGTTCCCCTCTCAATTCATCTTTCAATTCTCATTTGAATTCTCATTTGAATTCTTATTTGAATTCACCTTTCAATGAACGTTTCGATTCACTACAGGTGGACACTTCACAAGCGCGTGTTTTACCCATAAAATTCGCTTTCATTTGGAGACTGACTCAACATTAGCATTTTTATAAATTTTGCTTCTGAGAATCACGGAGCTGGCAACTTATTTCTTCACATCGGAACATGGAAAGAAAAACCTGGGTTGCTCTCTGTACATTTCAAAATAAAATATTGCTCATCAATGTGTTAGAAAATGTATCAATTACGTGTTCAGATTAGTGGATGACAGAACCTGCTTTAAATTTTGCGCGTTTTGCTCTGAATGAATCGAAGTGTTAATGCTTTGAAACATTTTAAAGAGAACAAAGCAATAACAACTCGCCTCCGTCTGACACGTACGATAACTACATGAGTAACTCCCTTGTGTAGAGTAATTACTTTTCTTGTGACATTGTTTGTGTTTCGCAATTTGTGTTCATCAATTTCTTGGTACAAAAATACTGAAAGAGAGAAGTTACTGATACATTAGCTAAGTGATTCCATCTAAAAGTTAACTCAGAAGACGATTTAAAGCACAACTCAATACAGCAGTGGTCTTAGTAGCTCAAAATCGTGGTGGATTTTAAAATTAATTTGCCTTGATCAGTGTTTTTGAATGGGACACAAATTGGAAAATACAAGCATGTTAAAAAGACGAATTATCTTTAGGGTAACGTGTAAACTTTGTTGTTATCAATTCAGAAAACTGCAAGTACTTTCACTGAAGTCTAGCCATGAATGTTATAAATTATAGTAACAAAATCATATGAATTTACGAAACATTTGTTGCCTCAACTTTTCTACACGAACACAGCTTATTTCAAATGCAGTGAATAAATAACACAGGAGAAATAAGTCTCGGAACACAGCAAAGTTGCAGCAGAAGCAGCGCGGCTTCAAAACTTCTCGTTGAGAGCTTTATAAAATGTCTGCCAATGCCCTAATTAATCTATGCTCGCAATTGTCTGAATGTATTGCTCATTAAGTAAATGAAGTGTGCGTTTGACGAACGCCTGTGCGTTCGGACGAAGCTCGAAAAAGTTTTCGGAACGGTGGTAAATCTAGGAAAAGCCGCTGCCTGGCCATCTCTGATCAGCAGTTCGCCATACGAAAACATCTTACGTTCGACCTCTTTTCCAGTGTTATTCGTACGGAAATTGGATGAAAAATTTCATGGAGTTCTCTTTGGAGAGGAAATTAATGGCAGGGCTGCGTTAAAACGCATAACTTGCTGAATTAAGAATCGATTTCCTTGTTATTGCAACTGTGATCGAAAGTTTGGCGAGTTAATGAAGGGAATTTTAGTGCTTGGCAAAACTGTATCTTATTTTGAAGTCACATCAAACAGAATTTGCAGGTCTATAAATTGCACAAAAGATCTATCATCGACTCATCATTGTTTTGTGATGGATTCTTGCGAATAAACAGGAACTTCTAGAATGGATTGGCATACATATAAAGTATACAGGCCGGGCTTCTTGGAAAACTTTCTCATTTACGACATGAGCGAGCCAGCTGCCTAGTGTAGGTAGTGGTCGTGAACGTAGGCGTACTGAGTAGTAGCATGTATTCTTCTTCTTTGATATAATATTCCTTACTTCTATTATTCTATCCTAGTATTCTGGTGCTATGCATGTTATTCTATTATTCTATTCTAGTATTCTAGTGTTATGCAAGTTGTTCTATTATTCTATTCTAGTATTCTGTGTTATGCATGTCATTTTATTATTCTATCATTCTATCCTTTTGTTATTTATTATTCAATAATGTTATTTTACTATTATTTTCTATTTTATTCTTTTCTCCCCAAATAGTGTCTTGTTAAAACAGTTACAAATTGTTTTCCTTTGGTACTTCTTTCATTTTAAAAATCTCAGGATTTGTTTTGCTGTTTTTTTTTGCCAAAATGAGCTTAGACGTTGTTTTCCATACACAGCGTTGTAGTTCTAGATTGGCACGTACGTTCAAATTCAGAGTAGGATTTCCTTGCACGTTAATTTTTACCGCATCTTCTTGAAGCTCTGAGACTAATACGAGAGATACTTTACTGCAGGGCTGAGTGAACTCAGTTGTGAGGCTGTGGTGCTATACCAGTTTTTACAGTGAACAAGTCTCACACTACTGATGGCCTCTGCAGTCAACTTTGATGAAGCGCTGCTAGTTGATGGAGTCTAGGGAACTTTTGATGTGCATCAACTCAGCTCCTCACTAGCACATCAAGTCGCTCTTGTGGCCTCAAGTCCGAGATGACCTCACAGAGCGTGTTGATGAGCCGTGCGTTATGTTGATGAGACGTTCGTTATATTAATGTGACATGCGTTATATTGATGAGACATGCGTTATGTTGATGAGACGTTCGTTATGTTGATAAGATGTGCGTTATGTTGATGAGGCGTGCGCTATGTTGATGAGACGTGCATTATGTTGATGAGACGTGCGTTATGTTCATGAGACGTGCGTTATGTTGATGAGGCATGCGTCTATGTTCATAAGTACGTTTATGTTCATGGGATGTGCGTTTTGTAGCTTAGGGATTTATTTTAATCCGTGCATCATTGCACTTTGTTGGGCAACGTAAAGTTGGTAAAAAAATGACCTTTATAAAAAAGAAAATTTGAACACAATAAAAAATAAATTCAACAAATATTTGAGCCCACAAATAATACTGACTTCACGTCAGAAGGAAGTATTCACTCATGAAAGAAAGCCTGCTTCAACCTAAATTTCAACAAATGAATAACAGAAACTGCTCACAATTGCAAGACATGTTGAAGAAGACATACAGATTGCAAGGAATGTCTCTTTCCCTTGTGAAGCTTTTTCTATCAAATGCTTCTTATTGGTTGCTTGCCAGCGAGCCACAGACGTGTGGTATGTTAGTTAAATGCAGTTCTTTATATGAATAGTATTCCGAGCTCTGTTGAGTTGTTGCACTCCGAGTTATGAGTTTTTTTTAGTCTACTAAGATTAAAACATTTACGCTAAAGTCTGATCTGATTTTCATTTTGGTTTAGGGTACCGGAGGAACTGATGTTCTCTGCAGCATCGTCGCTGAGAGCAGGAGTTGCCGATTGTCCAAACTCTGACTCTAGACTCCGTTACCGAACTCCAACAAAAGAATTCGAATCTAGACTCAAACTCCGAATTGCCACGAAAGACTCTAACACAAGACTTAAAGGTCAGATTTAATCCCAGATTTCAATTCATGTAAGGTTCTGATCTGCAGCTTCAATGTCAATCTTCGCAAGGAACACGAAAAGTTCATACTTCAAAACGTTTTCCTAAGGTTTCTAGAAAGCGAACTCTAATATTTTTCAATTCAGGTTTCATGATCCCATGCAAGCGTGAGGTTGAAAGTTGTGTTCGAAGTCACCTACTCGATCAAAAAACTACACAGGTGCTTGCTATACATCAATATCACGACGACTGATTGAATGCTTGAACTGATGGCTATGTTTCCTTATTGCTTTTATAATACCGTTTTCTCCGTGACGATTAAGTATG
>VCRD01004640.1:32213-43089 GCA_006783055.1 Trinorchestia longiramus
CATCAAAAGATGACGGTCTCTCCAACGCTGCCTCTAACTCCAACAACCTCCCCATCACAAGATGACGGTCTCCCCAACGCTGCCTCTAACTCCAACAACCTCCCCATCACAAGATGACGGTCTCTCCAACGCTGCCTCTAACTCCAACAACCTCCCCATCACAAGTTGGCTCAGAATTTTGCTTCACTCAGAGCAGCGCTCGCAAAAGCCATTCGTCGAATTATAAAGTTAAGGAGTTGGGTAAAAATGGTGACGCTTCCTCAACAGACTTTGGTTCTGTGCTGAAATTAACAGGCAAGGAAAAAGGCTTCTTCATTTATCAGAGCCTGACGGGTAGCAAGTACCTCAGTTAGGTCTTCTGAAGTCTGCACTAGAGTCTGCACATCGGGGTCTGCGCAATACACACTGTATACTACAGTCTGCACATTGCACACTGTACACTGCAGTTGCATCACTGCACACTGCACAATGCACACTGTACACTACAGTTTGCACACTGCACACTGTACACTGGAGTGACAACGCTGCACACTGTACACTGGAGTCAATGCTATACATCATACTCTAAAGCCAACGAACTAAGCAGGATCAGAGATAAGTTTAGCTTTAAATTCCTATCCAAACCCCATTCTGATAGTGCAGTACTATTTGCTCAACGTTCTGTTTCTTCATTTCTAATAAAAATGTAATAAATAGTCAGAAATTCTTGAATGGCATGAAACTCTAAATCGTTCAAAATATTCCCTCTTTCCAATAGTCTACTGAACTATAATTACTTTCTGAGTTTAGTAAGTTACGAGGTCTATCATGTCAAGCAAAATCTTGAACGAACGTTTGTGCCTTCATTTTAGGAAGCAAAGAATGTAATATGTTCGAGTGAAGACATAAAACTTGTCTTGCTTTGTCTTTATATAGATTGAGCATAGCATTCTAATTGAAACAAAGAAAGAACAAAAGAAACGTTATTCAATTCTGATATACATGAAAAATATAATGTTTTTCAATTATGAATGCTATCATTTTAAGACTAGCTATCATCCTTCCAGCTTCTGTGTCCGTCCGTCAATAACAATAACATCACAGTACAGTTTTTAAAGGAATAAATCTATCACACTAGGAACATGAAGTCTCAATGCTCCAAATAATAATTGGACTAATTATAAAATAAAAAATAATACTCTCAGATCAAACCTTCATAAAAACAGAAAAGGTCAACTTTTGAAAGCAAGCTACAGTAGCAATTTTACAGCTAATTTTTCATAGCACGTAGTACGAGGTACAGCTCTATCTTTAAAAACATATATTCTTCTAATAAAAAAGGGGTTAATTATATAATTATGCATCTATTGCAAAGTATAAGCCTGATGAAAGACATTAATAATAGTTCCTTGCATAATTGATGTTGGATCAGCAGTAATTTCGTTCCACTAATCCGACCGATAGCAAGCAGGGCTTCAGTCTCTCTCATCTCCATTTGTTCAAATTGGCTTCCAACTTTACGATCCTAATGAATTCTACTCTTATTAATGGTAACCTGCGTGGCTGCCATAAATGTGAAATACATTAACAAAAGTTCAGTTTTCAAAGTAAAATACATTCAGCATGGAATTTTAATTGGAGTATAAATTTGTACGTAGAATACAAGCTTAAAAACGCAAGCCCAATAAACGTGATTATCAAATTTGCAGCACGGAGCACGTCTCATTTACGCGTCAGTAAACATTAGCTAATGAGTGTGTGTGCACAAAAATATTATTAATATTGAGTGTAATGAAGGTTTAGTCTTAGAAAATTATAAACTAGAATTTGAAGTCATTTCAGGCTACAGATGCCAATATTTATTACAGGACAGCCTCTGTAATTTCAACATATGAATTATTTATTTGAATACAAATGGAATAAAACTCCTGCTGTACGGACTGGAGATCTAGGCAGAATGAACATTTCGAATTAATTAAAAGCATAGATTTCTGCTGGTGCTAGTCATACTAATCAGTCAATAAGTACATAGGAAAATTCGGGGGTTCCTTATCTAACATTTGTCTCGACGATTTTTGAATGTGTTCACAGTGCCAGTAGAAACGATATTTTCAGAAATCTAGTTTCAGGTTCTAACAATTTTGGTTGGAAAGAAGCTTGGAGCCCGCAATGTCGTGAAGGTTCTTATTATTATTTTATGGCCGTTATTTCTGGTTCACATGCCATCTTCTCTGTCGAAAGCCCTTCTAGAGTAACATCGTTAAAGTCATTGATATATCTGTAGGATTTCGATGAGTTGTCCTCACAGTTTTCTTTATTCTAGGGAGATGAGCTCGAGTTGCGGAAGACTTTTTGTAGCTGAGGAATCATTGATTGCTCTACGCGGATTTTTTTACATTATACGATTCTTTTTGGTATCTTTCAAGTTTTTTGTATTACTTGTAAAATGATGAAGATGAGAGAAAGAAAGAGTCAGAGAGAGACAATAAATATGTTGATATTCATCAGTTGTAAAGTGGTAAATGTTGCATGGTACATCATGTAGTCCAGCTGACACCATCAGCTGGTGCAACTTAGCAGCTGGACATCAGCGCATCATGTGGTTCAGCTGACATGATCAGCTAATGCGGTCCAGCTACTGGGCTGACTCTTCTATTTTAATACACATACAAATAAAGTAGAGCCCCTACGCCGTCCAACTAAACCCGTTCTCTGTCAAATTAATTGTGACGCTGAGTCCAGATCTCCGAGGCCCCTCGTGTCACCTGATTGAGCACAGCTAATGAAGATGACTTTTTCTGACTGAGATACTAGGAGTTATTGAGGTACTGTAGGTAATTTAGGTACTGAAGGTTATTGACTTATTTCAGATTATTATGGTGCTGAAGGTTATTGGTACTGAAGGTTATAAAAGTAGAATAGAATAAAATGGAAAAAGGCAATAGAAGCGAGCCGTTTGGTCCGTTCTTGGGTTGCTACCCAATTCCCATACCGTATAAAGTAAAGGCATCAATCACGCACGTACACCTCAACTACATAAGTATATTCAGTCACGTACACGCACAGGCATTTCATTTAAACTCATGTACCACAAAACTGGCCCCAGGAGTTAGGGACATAGAATCAGCACCTTATAATACTGGAAAGTTATTAATGCAATATCTGCAAAGTGATATTTGAATGTGCCCACATTACCAGCAGAAACGATGTTTTTGGGCAGCTGATTCCAAGTTACGGTAATTTGAACAGGAAAGAAGTTTCTGAAGGTCATAAAAGTACTTATTATGGGACTTCACCTTATTATGGGACAAGGTTTCAGTCACCTACAACGCCTAATTAGTGTTATTTTTCATATATTTAAGAAAATTTCTTTCGATATTTATCCTTTATTGTAGATTTGATCGTAAGGAAACGCCCCTTATTTTGAAAATCAAATTAAACTTTTATGTTACCTATAAATTAAATTAAATTTGAATGAAGGTATTGTATAATTCTCCCTATCTCTTTAAAAACCCTCTTCCTGAAATAATCCCGCTTGAAAATTGGCGAAAGTAACTTAGTGATGATTCTTAAGTGCATTTCTGCCCGCCCTTCACGCTCCTAACCAGAACCCAGACCTTGTTTAGGAAAAACCATCTATATAAATAAATTGGATCAATTCCTTCGCATCAAAAAAAGAAGGTTAATATCCGCTTGCTTGCGAAAATATAAACGAGGAACAAATTTCTAGGAACCGCTGCGGCGTTAGTCAATGAAACCTCTTCGTCTTCGTTTAAGCGACGCTCAGTTTGTTTCCGACCCGTGGCAGCTGGTCAGTCTTTTCTGAGAAGGAAGAACTGTTAGTTCCAGACTCCTTTCATTAGGTGAAGTGTTCATTAATTGGAGAAAACATAACTCGTTCAGATTCCTTTTCATGAAGAGCAACAATCTTGTATGCGAGTAGGAAATGCAAGCTCCAGTGTTAGTGATGAACAGGAAGTAAAAATGAATGATGAACAGAGCAAGCAATAATGAAGGATGAATGAAATAAACAAAAAAGAACGACCCCAAAACTGCTACTCGTTCAGTAGTAGCACAAGAGTGAAAGAAGAAGCATAATATTGCTTTAATGTTAGTGAGTCTGTACATTGCATTGACTTGTTGAGCGCACAGGTCTTGTCAAGGTGCTTGCTGCTGCGCTCTACAGACCAAATCATGAGTAAACTGAACAAATGCTGTGTGCATTAATCACTGCGCTTCTGAACAACAAACTTCCGAAAAGAAAAGATTCTGGTACGTGCAAATGGAGCAATTATGTTTGCATTCTTTATCCTGGGACCTCGAATAATTTTTCATAGACGATGTTTTATTAATTTAATTGTAAAATAATTATTTAGCTATTTATGAAGTATAGTATCTAGTATCTAGTTCACTATTTGAGCGTGGTGGCAGCCTAAGTGTGGTGGCAACATGAGTTTAGTGGCAACATGAGCGTGTTGGCAACAAGAGTTTAGTGGCAACATGAGTGTGGTGGCAACATGAGTTTAGTGGCAACATGAGTTTAGTGGCAACATGAGTGTGGTGGCAACATAAATTTAGTGGCAACATGAGCGTGGTGACAACATGAGTTTAGTGGCAACATGAGTTTAGTGGCAACATGAGTTTAGTGGCAACATGAGTTTAGTGGCAACATGAGTGTGGTGGCAACATGAGCGTGGTGACAACATGAGTTTAGCGGCAACATGAGTGTGGTGGCAGAGCTTGACAACCAGAGCTTGGCATGGTTGTACAGGCCTGCGCATACCTTCAGGTTAGGATCTCATGCTGATGTCACTGGGATAGAATTTATTCAATGATGGTAATGACAGTTATTCAAATTGATATGTTTCATTAATTTTTAAATCACAGTTGACTGACAATAAATCTTGTCTTCGTGCTTGTAAAAGTCAATCAATCCTTGGACATCTAAATCAATGCATAGAATATTGAACGCATGTTTGTTTTTAATTTCCATACCAATTTGCTAACTATTAATAACAACTAAGTCGCGCACGGTGCCCGAAGGACGACCAAGTTTTCAGCTCTTTTCCGTGATGGATAAGCGCTGCGTGCAGGTCTAAGTCATCACGAACTTTTCTCGATTTCATTCGTCTCTAATTACTGCTCCCTGATGATAAAGTTTTTGATCCTTCTCGAAACACAATAACTTCTTGAAAATATAAAGTGGGTCACGCTGCTGTGCCTCAGGATGATGAAGTGGTACAGGGATCGAGGCGAGTAATGAGTCTCTCAAGTTTGCAGCATTTGAGATAAAACTTGAGATCGATTCCCTCGAAGAGTCTAAAGTTGGTGTCATAAGTTCGCCGTAGGATCAGCCTCTTGGAATGGCTTATCGACCGGTCTGCAGCAGGTAATGGATTGCTGAAGGACTCTTACATAAATGTGGCTTGTTGGCGCAAGTCGGCTTGTCTTGAAAGATACACTAGATGATTTACAAGCTCACATTAGTTTGTATATTCGTTCTAAACATTGTGATCTGTTTTTTCCTTGCAGGACAAATCATAGTTTTGCTAGGTCACAACCCTTTAAGGCTTTCAAAATACGCTTTGTGATATCACGATGTAAGAGTAATGCATATACAGCGTACCCTATACTGTATCATGTACAAACACTAGTGTACTGTGCTATTGTAGTAAAAACTTGCACCCTTAACGGTATACTTTTTTACTAGCTAAACCTGCCAAGAACAAGTTAAAGACTTGGCAGATCTATCGTGTTCGTGCGATGTCACAGTCATCAATGATCCTTCGTGCCAAAATTTAATGGTGTAAATTTTGCTTATTGGAATTTTTTTATTCAAGGTAAAAGGATCGTTTATTATAGCAGCTGCTAGCATGCATTTCCTGCTTTGGGACCCATTTATTTGGGTTGAAAATTGTGAGTGTGCTAGCATGATAACCAGTGTATGATTCTAATCAATTCTCATGAACTGAAATAACTTGTGAGATAAAAGCTAATCGTGTGACTGAATTAATCAGCAAATGAGTTACTTTAAATCTCATTACTTTACTTAACCAAGCTATCTAACTAGCAGATATCAGGTCGTACTAGTTTAGTTTGCTAATCTAACTAGCAGATATCAGGTCGTCTTAATTTAGTTCATGAAGCTAACTAGCCATTGCAATAGATCATAGAAAACCGAAGATTCCCGAAATTTCTGTGAATGAATAAAATTAGCTAAATTTTTCCAATTCTCAAAGCACTCGAAAATTTGGTTCACCGGCCACCAGCATGACTATGGGATTAGTAACATCAGTTCACTGACACACGATTATTTGCTGCTAATATTGACCTCAGATCAACACTAGGCTTCGTTTGTTGAGCAAGTGAACAACATTTTTTGGATTCATAGTGGTCTAATTCTTTGAAAATGTTTGTTTATGAGTGTTCTTACGCGACTGAATTCCGTTATTAATGTCTGTTTGTGACTAAGTATGCAAAACACGGAACTTTCTTCAGTAATAAGAAAATAAGGTAGAATTATCCGATATTCGGGAATTGATTTCGTGAATACAAAATTGAATTGTGCCTTGCAGATCATCAGTACAGTGAAAATCAGTTGAATTAGATTGGAAGTGAAAAGTGACAATCTTTTTAATTTTAAGTCAAATTGACTCGCCATTGTTCAAAGAATTTTTTCTAAAATCCTAAGAAAATGATTATTTGGGCGAGGTTTTCATGACCGCTGCAGCCAAATTATTGGAATGAGGAAGGACGATGGCCAGCCCCCGGAAATTCACACAGACAATTGCTGTAAGTAAATTTTTGTTGTCGTTCTAATAAACTATACTCCATGTTTGCCCACGAGACATAGCACATTGACAGCAGCAGTATTTGACGTCCAGTGGTGTGCTCTAGTGTAGCTGAGGTCCTGGTCAATCTGCAAGTTTTTACCACATGGTCTTGATCAAGCTTTTAATGGATACGAGACTTTCTTACTTTTTTTCTCTCAACAAATGAAGATTATAGTCAATTAGCTACTGGATGCACTTAAGATCAGAGTTCCCTCGAGAAAGCACTTTAGTTCTCTCCTCGTCATTATTCACAGCTACGACCTTAATCTTGGAATCATTTTACAGGGTGGCGCATAAGTAACGCACCCTTTTAAAAAAATTATAATAAATAAACTATGAAAGGTATAACGATGGGGATAATTGCAAACGATAGAGGAACTCTTAAAGTTTATTTAGATGTCGTATCCTGTCTACAGATACCCAGTGTATATTGCGGTAATAAATCTTTAAAATTTACCTTCAAAATGGTGCGCTACACGAAAGAGCGAGCAAAAATTGTTGAACTCTACTTTTCATGTAATAGTTCAATTATTGCAGTGCAGAGAAGTCACAGGAACATTTTTAATGATGGAAGAAGTCCTGATAAAAATTGCATAAAAGCAATGGTCTCTAAATTCAAAGAAACCGGATCAACAGTAGACAAACGGCGCTTTGGAAGGCCGCGAACCGTTAGAACTTATGTTTTAATTCAGGCTGTTTCAGAAAGCGTTGCTGATCAGCCCACAACTTCAACGAGGAAACGTTCTACTCAACTGACGATGTCTCGCAGGTCTCTACAACGAATTCTGGAAGAAAATTTGAAATAGATCGAAAGAGCCTGAAGATCTGAAACAGCCTGAATTGAAACATAAGTTCTAACGGTTCGCGGCCTTCCAAAGCGCCGTTTGTCTACTGTTGATCCGGTTTCTTTGAATTTAGAGACCATCGCTTTTATGCAATTTTTATCAGGACTTCTTCCATCATTAAAAATGTTCCTGTAACTTCTCTGCACTGCAATAATTGAACTATTACATGAAAAGTAGAGTTCAACAATTTTTGCTCGTTGTTCTTTCGGGTGGCGCACCATTTTGAAGGTAAATTTTAAAGATTTATTACCGCAATATACACTGGGTATCTATAGACAGGATACGACATGTAAATAAACTTTAAGAGTTCCTCTATCGTTTGCAATTATTCCCATCGTTATACCTTTAATAGTTTATTTATTATTAATTTTTTAAAAGGGTGCGTTACTTATGCGCCACCCTGTACTAGTAAAATCGACGAGTTTACAAACGACACGAAAGTTGCAGAGTATTTACAAAGCGAGGCAGAGAACCTATTCAAACAGAGTTAAAGCAATTACTTCAATTAGCTGAAACTTGGGGAATGAGCTTCTACATTCACAACTCTTCAGTGATGTACATTTGAACTAATAACTTGAATTTCAAACGTACGATACAATTCTACGAATCTAAGCCAAGTTAGGTTACCTACTGCAACGTCATTCTCGTCAACCGCAGACTTAACCCTTTAGCGACCAATTTGTTTTTCTAGTTTCTACATTTAAGCTCACAAAGACCGTCTGTACACTGCTGCAATGAAGGACGCTGAGAGCCAGGCAGCCAAAAGAACGACGCTGTAACATGCCGATGCGTTCAAACCTTGTAGCAACCTCATATTGCTTACTGTTTAATTATTAGAACAATTCTCCCAAAGACCGTGAAAGGCGACCGAATAGTCCACTTGGTCGCTAAAAGGTTAAATCTCACAGACTCCGCACCAGCAGTAACAAGTAATGCACAGTGCTATCAAGAAACTAGAATTTCAGACGACTTTTGCATGTAAATATTGTTTAATAGACGAGGATCTTTAATTTTTTTAGCTGTATTAAATTAGAGTAGAATATGGTAATAGGAAAGAGCTGAGTGGTCCATTCTTGAGTTGCTAACTAATTTCTTCTAAATTCATAGCCAGGCCCAGCACAAACTTTTGTTAGAGTTATGGTGTAACAATTAAAAACTTGCGACATGATTGTATTACAATAGTTCAATGCAACCGAAGTATCACTGAATCTATGCTAGCTGAATGCAGCTGTCTGGGGCTGTTCGTACCCATATTGGCAAGTAGGTTCCTAAATGGGGAAGAACAACTTCAAAACTTTCCTATACTTATTTTTACTGCCACTGTTCATGGCCAAACATACATTTTTTATTATTGTTACAATTTCTTAGTTTAATTTCGTTAGGGAACACCTTTTCGTATTCAACCTTGGATGCATTAAACTGTTCCTAAAAGTTTAGAACGTATACACGAGTACTGTATACCTGTTTTGTTACTTTCTGGACTCATCAACGCATTCATCAACTATATATTTTCATATTACTCTCCTTCTATTTTCTTAAGCATTCTTACAGTCTTTATTCGTATTACTTATTCCCTTTACAGGCCATGCTAATTCATGTATCCCTATTCCTGACTGCCCACGGCTGTCATCAATTTCACTGTTCCCTTCCTGACCGTCAGCGTGCACTGCCCGTCATTTGCTAGATGCGCAGTGGACGTCTCAAGTATATAGAAAACTACTAACTCGGCCGCTTTAGATTTTGTCCTGCATAAAAGCCACCGTAAAAAAGAGCCTAAAAAGCGGGTAACAAGAGGGAAAAGTTTCGTATATATTTGCTGTATGTATTAGGGCCACGGCTTGGGTGCGAGGTGCAGGGGGAAGGGTGAGACCTGCGCCCCCAACTTCAAGACGAACATTTTCCTCAGGAAATTCTCGACGCTGCGAAAGAAAAAGCAAAACTTTCACGCGGGGCTCGCGAGCTGGACTACGCCTATTTATTGCTGTCGCTCGACCGAAAGGGAACCGATTAGGTGATGCAGTTTCAAATCTCATTGCGACAAAAAAGAATCTCTTCCAAGATTTTATGGCTACTTTCACAAAACTGTCCGACTTCCCCAGTTCTTCAGTCGATGACGCCGTTGTCGGTGTTGTACTTTGCATTAGTGCCAGTCTTTGTTTCTTTATAGATACAGAAAACACCGCTGTTGTTGGTGCTACTGCTGCTGATCCTGCTAGTGCTGGTGTTGGTGTTGCTGCTGCTCTGGTGCTGGTGCTGGTGCTGGTGCTGCTGCTGCTGATGATGATGATGATGATGATGATGATGTGTGAAGAAACACTCGTCTCATATTTTGTTCATTGTATACTTCTCCTGAAAAAGTTGAATTATTATGCGGGGCAGATTCATTCGGAATATCATAATGATCTATGTCGGAGTCGCTTCATGACATGTATCGTTGTGTTTTTCTTACATTATATTTGTTATTAAGTATGTATTCTAGTAATCTGTTGAGCCTGCTACTATGAATACTTGACATAAGTTGAGAGTTCTCATACATGTCATTTAGGACACCCTGTTTTTAAGACTTTGTTCTGAAGTCACTAGCGACTGCATACACACAAAGATGAAAGAGGAATGAGGCTGGAAATATACGTTCTCCATTTATTTAAAGTTCGTCGATTTTTTTTATCCCGAAATTGTCGTCCATTGACATAAAATCACGATAAAAAGTGAGGGGAAGTTGGAGTGCGGGAAGCTTGAGGACACTTCTAGGGCCACTCGAGGGAAATCTAGAAAGGTTTCGAAGACTTCTGCGACAGGAGGCAGGGTACACATTTTTCACCGCCAAGGTGATGATAAACGACGATAAAGAATTGAAACTGACTAACAGTTACGCTTGTGACAATGTACTATCAAGGCTTTATATTTGGAACATGATTTGGCTTCATGTTTGGGACTGGACTTTGATGAAATTCGTTGATTTGAACTGTTATGGTGTCAACATGGTGCATACACGAGTTTGCTATACGATCTCATTTGGGAAGCAGTCATATATTTTGAAATTTTATTACTCTAGTTCCCGTCTAATCTTGTGATGGACCTCTGGAAAACAAAAATAGAATTCACCTTCATTTTTAGGTCAACAGTCATACCTATACTTCTGTCAACAGTCATACCTGTACTTCTGTCAACAGTCATACCTGTACTTCTGTCAACAGTCATACCTGTACTTCTGTCAAC